>CATIWR010005877.1:0-67372 GCA_949677035.1 Omphalea diandra | reverse complement strand
CCACCAAACAGCCATGAAGAAGGTTGCTAAGAAATTTATTACAAGTATTGAAAGCTCTTAATCTTTGCTACTCATTTTCTTCATCTTCTTTACATGTGTTAGGTGTAAGCATTAAACACCAAAATTGTAAGGTTTTGTGTTAGCCTCGAAAAACACTTTTAAGAAAGGTTTAAGTGTAAGCCTGTTGAAACACTTGAGTGAGGTTTTATGTTAGCCTAGAAAACACTTTGTTGTAAGGTTGTGTGTTAGCCATTAAAACACAAGTTGTAATAAGTTGGGTGCGAGCTTGAAAACACCATTGATTTAGTGAAATACCCAATTGAGTGATTGGTGGACGTAGGGATAGTTTTGCCTGAACCACTATAAAATCCTTGTGTCTTCATTGTTCTTTCTCTTTTCAAGGATCGCGGCCGAGAATGACACTGCGATTTTGCCTGCTTGATTTTCAGCATGTCTTAACATGAATCGCGGTCGCGAATCTTAGGTTGCGGTCGCGATTTACATGTTACTTTGGAATTTATCAACTTTTTCATTTCTTCTTGAGAGATTGATTCAATTCTGCAACAATAACACTTATTTGAAATATTAGTGATGATCAATTTACTTTGTCAAGATCAAAAGAGGTTCTAAACCTAGGATTGATTATCCTAGTTCAACACAAGTGAATCATTTAATCAATAACATGTGCTAATACGACATATTGGTCCCTTTTTCCAAGTGATTTGCAAGTGTTTGACAAGCCGATCATAACATCCTTTTAGTTCCGTACATAATTATTCATTCACAAAGGTATATAATTCTCACTTGACTTTTATTCACATGGAAATTGTAACCATTCAGTGACATATACATGTAATAGAACATAATCATATCATAAATTTGTCACACATACACATTAGAATCTAATTATGATTTTTACTTACCTTTTGATGTAACCAACCTTTATGGTAGGTTTGGTCATCTCTCTTGGGTTTCCTCAAAGTGTTGAGATCCGAACATTTGATACATACATGATTATAAGTATGTAAAAATGATTATGAATGCTTGGAATGCAACTATGGCATGATCTATGCAAGTGGACCTAGTGTTTATGCATATTTTCCTTATATGGCAACCTAGTACATTGTCACTGTAATAATTCTAGATATACTTATCCAAATAACTTGATTACTTTTTTCAAATAAACTAGACACATAATAATACAACATAGTAATAATAATACAATATAGTCAAATTTTAGCTTAATATAAAACATATAGAAAATGTGGTGAATTTTTGAATTTTTCCCTATTTCAATGTCATCTCAGTCTAAGTAGGTCTTACAATCTTGGGTATATCTCAAATTGTATAAATCCAATTGAAAAACTGATTTACCAAAAGTTACAAAACACATAAAGGAACATTTTTTTTTTTTATCTTTACTCACTATCTAATTTAGTCTATAAAGTCACTAAAACAAATGTCCAATCTTAGGGTGAGCAGGTTTTCAAATTGTTGACAATCAGTCAGGATGAAAGTGCAATATCTCATTAGCCATGATAAATTTGGCAAAACAATTTTACAAGAATTTAGATAAGATATAAATATACAACAAGTTTAACACATCGCTAAATTCTGATTCTATGGCCCTTAAATTCTTGGAAAACAGAATTATAAGATTGATGAGGTTTCACCAGGTTCAGGGCCAGTCATAATCAATGAGCCATATTTCTTTCCACATAGCAAATAAAAAAAAACTGCTTTATAGGTATTTAGAGGGGATATAAACCTATAAATTTAAAGTTTTTCACATTGTCTAAATCAGAACATAAGGCCATCAAAATATATGAAAATAGCCAGACTAAGGAGATTTTAGTTGGTTGTAAACCAGCTCATATGAAGGACTCATATCTCCTCACACATACCAAATTAAGCAAAACTGTTTTATATACATTTAGATGGGAACAACTTTTATATTTTACACTTTCCATAATTCCTCTTCTAGGGTTCTAAAATCGTGGGAGAAAAAACTAACACAATCAGCTCTAACAAAAAAACTAACACAATTAGCTTTGTTTTTCTTAAGCTACAATTTCCATACATGAGCTCTACCTCAAATACTTCATAATTCTTACTAACCATGCATGATTAATATGTCATGAGGGAGTAATTTCATGTGGAAAGAAGATAAATTGACTTATCTATTTTCCCAAAACTAGAAAAGCTTAAGATTCCTTCCTAGGTAGCTCATTCTTCTCCCTCTTATTCTTCTTATTCTTCTTCTTCTTCTTCTTCTTTTTCTTCTTCCTTAGCTCTCTCTTTCTTCTGATACCCCTCATGTTTATCCTCTATATTATGTTCCTAAAGGAACAAAAATTCATTGTAAACCTATTCTAATAAGACAAAATCATGGTGTCTCATTTCCATTGGTTGGAAGTTCACTTTTCCTCTTTTAGTCCCTCTTCTTCACTCTTTTATCACCTCCATCCATCTCCTAATCCTGATATACTCCTTATACTTCTAAATAAGCTCTAAAACACCATTATTTAGGATGTTAGAACATGCACACAATATAAGATAATTTGCCATGCAACTAAACAAATGTTACATATATGGTCAAGTGTCCCAAATGCAATTATGCAAGTGTCATCGTCGTACATATCCAATTCATGTATCTAAGTGATCATTTATGGGATTGAAAATTATTTATGCAATGAATATGTTTATGTAAAAGTGTCAATGAATGTGGATATGGATGTTACACATAGTCTAATCCTCATTCCCTCTAACTAGATTTGTTTTTCTTCTTCACAAAACAAAAGAGTCACCAAAGAGGAGAAAGACCATTATGAAACCAATAAGAAAAAGGTGATCCAATCGAACTACGTCCCTTCAGAATTCATGCTTACCACTCTTCATTTGGATAAGGAAATCAAAAAGTACCTCACCAACTTGGGATGGTTGGAATTCATCTATTGAAGTAAGCCCAACTATGAAGAGATAGTTCAGGAATTCATGTGCACTATGTGAATTTACAAGGATCTCACCTCCCAAGCAGGTATTTATGGTGTTATTTTTCAATGTTTTGGCAAATAGTAGTTCATCACCTACCCATAAATTTGCTCTCTTTAACCTTCCTCTTAATGACCAAGATCCCATCAACTTTTCCTCCATCAACTTCATCTATTCTAATTTTTAGAAAGAAATCTCTATTGAAATGACACATGACCCAAAAAAATCTATTACCAAAAATATCAAAACCTTGACCAATTGGCTTTTTCACTGTATCATTACCCTCTTCATCAATGTGAGAGGTGATGGCAATGAAAAAGTCTCATAAAATGACTTGAATCTTCTCTATTACCTTATGTTGGACTAGATTGTTCAAACCTAATCAAGACTCTCTTTTGATCTTGACAATATATATTGAAAGGTTCTAATGTCAATTTCAAATGTTGATTTTGAAGATATTGAGCTAAGATCCCTTTAGAAGTTGAATGGAAGCCTTAATATCAAAGATATATATTTGCACTTTAAATCGTGGTCATGAAGTAGGAGCTCACGACCACTATCCTCTAAAAGAATTGAATGGATCTCATACAGATGAACTCACTATGTATGTCACTTTCATAGTCTCGACCATGATTTTTGCATTCACTTAGAGGGAACCAAATTTTCAACTAGATCATGCCAAGTCTCCTAAAGAACCATTGGAAGATCAAATTTCATGGTAGCAAAAGAAGTATAGTGACTGCATAATTAAGAAGCAACTTCTCTATTCAAGCAAATGATTTCGTGGTGAGCATAACATTCAAAGAAGAAAATACTTGTCACGACTTTCACTATTGCTTAAGAAATGCAACAAATATTTTTCTTGAAGAACCAATGTTGCGATACCACGTGGACTAATCGTTAGACACAAATGGACTTATATGAAACTCACGATAGCGAATGAAGCTCTCGACTATGAATTTCTTCTAATGAGCATTAAATGTAGGATTTGCCCAACATACTTTGAAGATTTGGAAATAGTTTTATTTGTAATGTCTTTTTGGTGGTTATAGCTTATAAATACACCACCAAATGGACTTGAATACAAGAGGATAATAACTAAATGTGCCAAAACTCTTCCAAAGTTAATTTTCACAACTTTAATTCTTTATTTCTTTATACACAGTTTAGTGTGAGCTTTAAACACCTTTGATTTGGGTTTGAGAGTGAGCCATTGTATAGAAAACTCTTGTTTGGGTTTGAGAGTGAGCCTTAGAAAACTCTTGTATAGGTTTGAGATTTAACCTTAGGAAAATACTTGTAAGGTTTAATGTGAGCCTTGGAAAAATACTTGTAAGGTTTGGTGTGAGCTTGAACATTAAGTTGAGTGTGAGCTTGTAAAACACTAGTGATTTAGTGAAATGGAGAGTGGATGTAGGGTTGGTTAATATTCGAATCACTATAAAGCTTTTGTCTTCAATCTTCCTTCTACTCTTTCTTTATCTTTTATTTATGTGAACTTCATGTAAAAGTTTAAATTTGCCACCAAATCAACCCCCCTTTCTCAGTGTACTAAGGCCAACAATTGATATTAGAACAAAGTCTCAATTCAAGCCTCAATTATGTGAGAAAAGATTAATAACACAAGAAGGAATCTACTCTCACTTTAATTCACACTTTGATGGCAATGATTATGTTCTTTGGAAGCATAAAATGGAGATTTATCTTGACAACAATCTCATCAACTTATGGTATTATATATTTGAAGAGTGGAAGCCTCCAACAAATATGGTTGAAGGAGTAAAGGTAGCAATTGCAATAGAAGAATTGAGTGAAACACATAGGAAGGCAAATGGGAAGAACAAATGGGCAATGACTATTCTCCTAAACTCCATATCTAAAAAAGAAATTGGGAGAGTCCAACTTGCCAAACCATACATGCCATATGGAAAGCATTAGAAAACAATCATGAGGGTATAACTCTTGTGAAATCAAGTAGGCTAGAAATGTAAGTGACAAAATGGAGATCTTCATGATGAAAGACAATGATATCATCGCTGAAATGACAAATAAACTCCTCTCTACTGTCATAAACAGGAAGATGTTTGAAAGAGTTCTTACCAACTATGAGGTAGATACTAAAATCCTTAAACCTCTTCTAATTTGTAGCATTCAAGAGTCCAATCTAGAGATTAGGAAGGTGCCAATTGATGTTCTCATTGGCAAGCTTCTCATTCATGATATGGATTTCAAGAAGAATGAAGAGATGAATAAGCTAAGAGAATAAAGAGATAAAGAGGAGAAGAAAGCTCCAGCCTTTAAAGCTCAAGAAAATGATTCAAGCTTAAATGACTCAAATGAAAGTGACAAAAAAAAAAAGGGTTTGCCAATATATCAAGAAGGACCAAAGAGTTTATGTAAAGGAGAAAAGAAAGAATAATCTAAAGAAAGTCATCTTCCTATTCTCATAAGGAAAAGAATAAGAACTTCAAGGCTACTTAGGATGATGATTCTAGTGAGGAAGAGGAAGATAAAGAAGTGGCCAATCTCTGTTTCATGGCACAAGAGGACTCCTCCAATGAGGTAAGTACTTCTCCTCACTCCAATGATAATTATGATGCTTATGATGACATAGATGATGAGCTTCTTGAAGCTCTTACTTTGAAATGTGATAAGTATAAATCATATATGAAAGCTTATAAGAAAAAATGCTTAAAATTAAAGGATGAATATAAATCCTTAAATGAGCTTGTAAGTGAGTTGATGACTTCTAATGAAGAACTCAAAAACTATAGAGAATTTCTCAAAGTCTTCTTCCTCTCTAAACTCCTTAAAAAAGGAAAATGATTCCTTAAAGGGTGAAGTAATTGAACTTAGAAATTCTATCTCTAGGTTTGACAAAGGAAAAAAAAGCTTTAGATACACTTATTGTATCCCAAAGACATCCCTTAGTAAGACATGGCCTAGGCTTCGATTGAGCCTCTTCATCTACATACCCTATCACTACTTTCATTAAAGCATTAGCACGTCAAACTTCAAGTATCAAGGCAATTAGGAGGAAAAGTACTCTTAACACTAAGCCACCCATGCCTAAAGGTAAGGGAAAGGCTTTTCAAGGCTTAAAAGCTAATTCTAAAAGAGCTAACCATGCATACATGTACATTAGGAAGCATGCTCCAAACACACAAAAAAAATTCTCTTATAATCCTCACTCATGCATTTGCATAGATTCATAAAACCCAAGAGTGAGAAGGTCTCCTCTCATAACAAGGTTCCTTATAGGAGAAAGACTTACAAGTGTAAACTCTAATCTCATTATTGCATGAGATATAGGCACATTAATGTCATTTGCCATATTAGGAAGACACACCTCAAATTAGAGGACCCTTCTAAGGCTAACCCAAAAGGACCCAAGTATGCTTGGATACCAAAGCAAAGTGTTCAATTATAAGATGGAGACTTCTTCACCAAATTTTCATCATGGAAAATCTAAAGGTGAACGGAGATTGCTAATGAAGAAGGGATAAAGTTTCAAATGGTTATTTGGTATCAGACCATTGATACTAAACTTATAATGTATCCCTTATCCCATATGTTTTCAACTTGATATATTTATGCATATGTTTAGGGGGGAGTTTTATGCATTTTATTGCTTAATATATTTGTGTGTTGACAAGTTTGATTTGATTTGATTTGATTGACTATGTGTTGAGTTGAATCAATGCATTTTGCACTTGAGGTTTTTTATCTTTCAAATGTATAAATCAATCATCAAAATATCATATACTCTATATTAGGGTCATAAATGAAAATTCTTAAATTCTTAGCCTTAGTTTGTGTGATTAAATATCTTTAAATATTTGAATTATTTTGCATTTATGTTTATTTATGAAAATTCCATACATTTTATGTTTCATCTATTTATCTTATGCTACAAATTGTAATCAATTATGCAAATTGCTTGTGTTTACTTTTATTATTTAAGTTTGTGTAATTGACAAGTTTATGGACATTCTCTCTTATATTTCACATTCTCTCTCTTATTTCCTGCTATTTCTTCTCTTTTTGATCTTGACAAAGGGAGAGAGATAATTGACTAATTATATAAAGAGGGAACATACAAAAAAGGAAGAGAAAATTGAATTATATTTACAATAAGCTAAGACAATGATCTTATAATAATAACTAAGGGGGAGCAAAAACTGAGGGGGAGCATTTAACATTTCAATTTTATCATTTGAAAATTCAATCTAAAATACACTTATGTATACTTTATCCTTTGCATATTCAATTTAGATTGTCAAAATAAAAAAGGGGAGAGATTATTGAACTAGGTTGTTCAAACCTAAGTCAAAACTCTCTTTTGATCTTGAAAATATAGATTAAAAGGTTCTAATGTCAATTTCAAGTGTTGATCCTATAGATTGTTTGACTAGGATGGTTAATCCTAAGTCTTGGACCTCTTTTGATCTTGACAAAAGAGATTGATCAATCCTAATGTTTTCATTAAATGTTGTTTTGCAGAATTAAGTTAGATTTTCAAGTGGAAGTTGGATGGAGTTTATAATCTTCAAGAAGGCAAAGTTAATCCAAATTCGTGGTCAGTGACTTCTAATTCATGATTGTGACCTAACTCAAGAATAGAGTGAAACTAGGCCAGATGAATTCACAGGCATCATCTCTATTGTGATTCATCCAAAGATGGGAGTGTCAAAGTCACAGATGAATTCACGGTCAGTGTTGCATCTCAATTGCGACTGCGAATTTCATAGTAAAGAGGAAACCAAGTCCACAACCACAGCGTGCCAAGTGTCACAGGTATGGGTTGGAGAATAAAATTCACGAAGGCAAAATTTTGATAGCGACCGCGAATCAAGAAGATGAAGATTGTCTTTCAAACAGAAAAATTAGAGTCCTAAGTTGTGCCCTGTATAAAGAATAATCGCGACTGTGACTTTTGTGGGCAGTTAGAAAGCAACGTCTATATTTTCTTGATGGACCAATGAAGAGGTGATACATTGACTAGCTGTTAGATACAAACAAGGTTTTTTGCCATAATTTTTGGCTCTTGTATGAAAATTGCAATGTTGCGACTACGAATCCTCAGTAGCGACTACGACTCTCACCTATTATTCAATTAATGTGAATCTGCCTAGCATGATTTGGAGATTTAATGAGCTTCAAAGTGTAACATCTCTTTAGTGGGTATGAGCTATAAATACTCCACCAAATATATGCAAATGTAAGAGAATTCATTAACTTGTAACAAAACTCTTGCAATTTTGCTACTCAATCTTTCTATTCTTTAAGTGATTGTTTGGTGTGAGCACAAACACCAATTGTAATAGGTTTCAGTGTGAGCTTGTAAAAACACTAGAGAAAGGTTTTAGTGTAAGCATGTGAAAACACTTAAGAGAGGTTTTAGTGTTAGCCTTAGAAAACATTTGTAAGAAAGGTTGTTGTGTGAGCCTTGAAAACACAAAGTGTAAAAGTTAGGTGTGAGCTTGGAAACACCATTTTGAGTGAGTGAAACACCCAATTGCTGAGAATTAGGGAGTGGGCATAGGGTTGATTATGCCCAAACCATTATAAATCTTGTGTCTTCTTTTCTACTCTTTTTTATCCTCATTTTTATTTTTTTAAACACTAATTCAACCCCCCTTCTTAGTGCCTAGGGCCAACAAGTGGTATCAAAGCCAAGTGTCACATACAAACCTTAATTGGGTGAGCAAATTTCATGGCACAAGAGGGAATCCACTTACACCTCACGCCCTACTTTGATGGATCCAACTATACACACTGAAAGTATAGATGGAGATTTATCTTGACACATATATAGTGGACCTTTGGGATGTAGTTGTCAAAGAATGGAAGCCACCCTTTAAAGTAGTGGATGGAATTAAAGAACTCCTTCCAAGGGAAGATTGGGTTGAAGCTCACAGGAGGTCAAATAGCAAAAATAAGAGAGCAATGACCATTCTTCTAAGCTCTCTCTCTATGGAAGAGTGCAACATTATCAAATAGCTCATGTCATTTAGAAAACTCTTAAAAAACTATCATGTGTGCACAACATTGATTAAATCAAGCCGATTGGAGATGTATGTGTTGGAATGAGAGCTCTTCATGATGAAAGACCATGAAAGCATGATTGAAATAGCAAATAGACTCTTATCCATCGTCACTAACATGAAGAAATTTGGAAAGACTCTCACCAACTATGACGTAAACACAAAAATCCTTAAAAATCTTTCATTAGATAAGTTTGATGCAAGAGTTTGTAGCATTCAAGAGTCCAATCTAGAGATTATGAAGGTTATAACGGATGTGTTGATAGGCAAACTCTTAACTCATGAGTTGGCTTTACAAAAGGATGAGCAAATGAAGAAACTAAAGGGTCAAGGAGAAAAATTAGAGAAAGAAAGAAGAACCTTGGCACTCAAATCCTTAACAAAGGATAAGGAGGTAGAAACAACCTTTAGTGATGAAGAGAGTAACAAAGAAGAAGAAGAGCTAGCAATGCTCTTAAAGAAGGATAAAGGAGTTAATTAGAATGAGAAAAAAGAGAAGAAGCTTTAAGAAGATAACTCTTAATCTTGGAGCGAGATCCAATGAAGTCACTTGCTATGAGTGTGGCAAGCAAGGCCACATCAAATACAATTGTCCCAAAATAAAAAAGAAGAAGAAATGGGGCAAGGAGAAGAATAAGAGTTTTCAACCACTTGGGATGATAGCTCAAGTGAAGATAAAGAAAGAGAAGTTGCCAACATTTGCTTCGTGGCACAAAAAGATTCTCCAAATGAGGTAAGTACTTCATCCCACTCTCATTTATATTTGGATGATTTTGATGAGATAGATAAAGAGCTTTTAGAGGCTCTTACTATGAGATGTGACAAATACAAGTCACAAATGAAGTCTTACAAGAAAAAATGTCAAAAATTAGAGGATGATTATAAATCCCTCAATGATCTTGTAAGCAAAAGTGACAGCATCAAATGATGAGCTCAAGAAATCTGTGAAAAATCTTTCTATATCATCTTCTTCATTGGCTTTATTGAGAAAAGAGAATGACTCTCTAAAAGAAGAAGTCATTGAGCTTAAAAGCTAAATTTCTAAGTTCCATAAAGGAAAAGAAGCCTTGGACACATTGACAGTGTCTCAAAGACCACCATTGATTAGACATGGTGTAGGCTTCAATGGAGCCTCCTCATCATCACATACTTTGTTAGACCATCAGAACCTCAAACTTCAAGTGTTGAGGTAATTAGGAAGAAAAGTGCTTTTAGCACTAAGCCTTCTAAGCCTATGGGCAAAGGGAAGGCTCCCCAAAGCTCAAGAGCTAAGACTCAAAGAGCCAACCATGCCTACATGTGCAGCAAAAAGCATGCTTACACTCACAAACAATTCCCTACTACTTCTCATAATACATGCACATGCTTGCATTCACATAATCAAGGTATGAGAAGGCCTCCTACTCATACTAAATTTGTGCATAGGAGAAAGACTCACAAGTCTAAAGACCAATGCCATTATTGCATGAAATTTAGGCATTTTAACATTCATTATTTTATTAGGAAGGCTCACCTCAAATTAGAGGACCCTTCAACTCCTAACCTCCTAAGACCCAAGTATGCTTAGGTACCTAAGAAAAGGTGACTCACTTTTATTATATAGGGAAGTATGACAACCACCAAATCAAGCAATTGGCATATGGATAGTGAATGTTCCAAGCATATGACTAGAAATAAAAAGATATTCACGGCATTGAAGGAAAAAGAAAGTGTAGATGTCACATTTGGTAACAATGCCAAGGGTAAGGTAATTGGCATTAAAACCATTAGTAAGAATGGTTATTCCTTAATTGATAATTGTTTTTTAGTTAGTGGCTTACAACATAATTTGTTGAGTGTAAGTCAATTGTGTGACAAAGGTAATAAAGTCACCTTTGATCCTTGGGAATACTGAGTCACCACTTTAGTGGATGATAAGGTTATTTTCAAGGGTGAAAGGAAAGACAATACCTACTCAATTGACTTAGACAATTTGGCTAACCAATCTTTTAAGTGTCTTATGTCTTTAAACAATGAAACTTGGTTATGGCATAGAAGGCTTGGACATGCAAGCATGGATCTTCTTCGAAGCCTATCTAAAGGAAAGTTGGTGGAAGGCCTTCCCAAGCTAAATTTCACTAAAGACAAGACATGTGGTCCTTGCCAAATGGGGAATCAACATCAAGCCTCCCATAAAGCAAAAAATGTTGGAAGTTCTTTTAGACCTCTTTAACAAGTTCATATAGACTTGATAGGACCTACTAGGAGTGTTGCTTAAGTGGTAAGCATTATGCACTAGTCCTAGTTGATAACTACTCTAGGTTTACTTGGTGTCCTTTTTAGCTCATAAGAATGATACTCTTAATGCTTTCAAGAGTTTTGCAAAAAGAGTTCAAAATCAAAAGGGTTACTTTATTTTCTCTATTAGAAGTGACCATGGAAAGGAATTTCAAAATGAGTTTTTTGAAACTTATCGTTTGGAGAATGAAGTTTTTCAGAATTTTTCAACTCTTAAAACACCACAACAAAATGGTGTTGTGGAGAGAAAAAATAGAACACTAATAGAAATGGCTAGGACCATGCTCAATGAGTATTCTTTACCAAATTACTTTTAGGCTGAAGCCATTAATACTTTGTGTTATATTGCAAATAGAGTTTTTAAAAGACCCATTCTCAATAAAACATCTTATGAGCTATGGAATGGTACAAAACCTAAGATATCATACTTAAGAGTATTTAGACGTAAGTGCTATATTTTAAATACCAAGGATAATTTTGGGAAATTTGATTCCAAGACCAATGAAGGAATATTCTTAGGCTATGCCACTTCTAGCAAGACATATATAGTCTTTAATAAAAGTTTAATAGTAGTTAAAGAGTCTATAAATATTGTCTTTAATGAATATAGTAAACTTAATCTTGGGAAAGGTGTTTTTATTGATGATCTTGTAGGTGATTTTGAAAAGTTGGAATTGGAAGATACTATAAAAAGAGAGGATAAAAGCAAGGAAGGAGGTGAATCATTAAAAGAAGATGATGAGCCACAACATCAACAAAGAGATTATCCAAGCCAAGATCTACCCATAGATTGGAGATTTTCCAAATATCACCCAATGGACTTGATCATTGGTGATACCTTCAAGGGTATAAGTGCTAGACCACAACTTCATTTTTAAGATAATAATCTTGCTTTTGTTTCTCAACTTGAGCCAAAGTTAATTGATAAGGCTCTTAATGATGAGATTTGGGAGCTTGCTATGTAAGAGGAACTCAACCAATTTGAAAGAAACAAGGTATAAGAACTTTTTCTTTTAGGCCTAAAGAACACTCCATTGTAGGTTGCAAATGGGTGTTTAGGAACAAGTTAGATGAGCAAGGTCTTATCACAAGAAATAAAGCTAGATTGGTTGCTAAGGGATACAACGAAGAGGAAGGCATAGATTATGATGAGGCTTCTGGCCCCATTGCAAGATTATAGGACATTAGGATACTTTTAACTTTTGCATGCCACATAAATTTTAAGCTTTTTCAGATGGACATGGAAAAGTGCATTTTTGAATGAAATTATTGAGGAAGAAGTCTATGTTGAACAACCTCCTAGTTTTGAGTCACATTGTTTTCCAAATCATGTTTTTAAATTGAACAAAGCCTTTTATGGATTGAAACAAGCTCCAAGTGTTTGGTATGAAAGGCTTAGTTCATTCCATTTTAAAAATGATTTTGAAAAAGGAAAGGTGGACACCACACTATTTGTTAAAAAGCACAAGCATGATACACTAATTGTACAAATCTATATTGATGATATCATTTTTGGTGCTACTAATGAGTCTCTTTATGAGGATTTTGCTAAGTGTATGACTAGGAAATTTGAAATGAGCATGATAGGAGAGCTCAAGTTTTTTTTCGGTCTACATATCAAGCAAACCAAAGAAGGGATCTTCATTAACCAAGCCAAGTGCACAAGGGAGATACTCAAGAAGTTTGGCATGCATGGTTGCAAAGTAGCCAAAACCCCCAAGAGTGGTACCATCAAGCTAGACAAAGATGAATCAGGTAAGATGGTAGATGAAAAAAGATATCGAGGTATGATCGCATCTCTACTTCAACTTACTACTTCTTGGTCGAATATCATGTTTAATGTATGTATGTGTGCTAGGTTCTAATCGTCTCCTAGATAGTCTCATTTAAATGTTGTTAAGAGAAGTTTTAAGTATTTACAATGCACAATTCACTTAAGGTTATATTATCCTAATCCTTTAGTCTCATAGGATATTCAGATGTGAATTATGCAGGCAGTTTATTAGATAGAAAAAGCATTTTCGGGACTTGCCAATTTATAGGAGAATGTCTAGTATCTTGGTTTAGCAAAAAGTAAGTGTCGGTTGCCTTATCCACCATAGAAGCCGAGTATGTTACTGCGGGTTGTTGTTGTACCCAAGTCCTTTGGATGAAATAACAATTGAAGGATTTTGGCAAAGTGATTGATCACATTCCTATTAAATGTGATAACATTAGTGCTATTAATCTTTCTATGAATCCCATCCAACACTTTAAGAGCAAACACATAGATATTAGACACCATTTCCTTAGAGATCATGTGCAAAAGAGTAATGTTGTGTTAGTGACACAAATCATCAACTTGCAGATATTTTCACTAAACCTCTCAATGAAGAAAGATTGAGCTTCATTAAGAGAGAATTGGGAATGCTTGATGGAAGTTCCCTAAAGTAAAAATTTTAATCTTATGTATGATTGTTATGTGTATTAATTGATTAATTGTATGTCTTGTTTTTTCTGTGTGACATATTCCAAGTGGATCACAATTTTGATTCTTTCAAAACTTATTTTTTTTATTCTTATCCTTGATGACTCATAATTCACGATCGCTATCTTATCTTCACGATTGTGAATTACAAGTCCAAGTCACCCGACTGTTAAACATCAAATCACGATCATGAGAATCAAAGTCCACCGCGAATCTTGGTCAAGAATTCAAATTTTTGATCGATATAGCATGTATTCTCGAGGAAAATTTGTCCATTACTCATATTTTTCAGAAATTACAGTCGCGATCCATGAATTCATGGATGCGAATTTGAGTAACTGTCAAGCCATTAAGTGATTTCACTGCCAACCATTTTCAACTCTTCATAAATCCATTTCTAGTCATTTCTAGCCATTTGTGCACCCCTTCAATGGCCATATAAACCCTCTAAATAGTGATTCTCATCACTTCATCTTTCTCTAAAACTCTTATCCTTCCAAAGCTCTTGAAATCTTCTAATCTCTTCATTTTCTGCAATGGCTCCCAAGAAGATCTCAAGAGCTGATAAAGGCAAAGTTGTGGCTCAGCCATCTGCACCCCCTGCACTCCACCTAATGAAGGGCATCACCAAGGAGGAGAAAGAGAGGTACAAAACAAATTCTTCCAAGATCATCCTCCCCAACAAGATTCCTTCTACCTTTTTATTGGAGACCTTAGGCATCAACGTAGAGATTCGTGTTTTCCTCTCCAACATGGGCTGGAATGAGTTCATCTTTCGGGATGAACCCGATTACAAAGAAGTTGTGAAGGAGTTTGTGTGCACGATTTAACTGAGCATAAGTTGAGGGGGCGCATCATATATAGGTTTTTAGAAATTTCATTTTGATTGATTGAATGCCATACTTATGAGATTTCACCTTAAGCAGTCATTGAATCATATTACACTCTAACTTCACATTTCTGCATTATTTTCCCTTAGGATCAATCTAAGTTGTCAAAATCAAAAAGAGGTGGATTATTGGACTAAGATGGTTAATCCTAAGTCTGGGACCTCTTTTGATCTTGACAAAGGAGATTGATCAATCCTAATGTTTTCATTAAGTGTTGTTTTGCAGAATTAAGTTAGATTTTCAAGTGGAAGTTGGATGAAGTTCATAATCTTCAAGAAGGCAGAGTTCATCCAAATTCGTAGTCAGTGACTTCTAATTCGTGACCATAACCTAGCTCAAGAATAGTGTGAAACTGGGCCAGATGAATTCATGGGCATAATCTCTGCTGCAATTCATCCAAATATGGGAGTGTCAAGTCACAAACGAATTCGAGATCAGTGTCGCGTCTCAATTGCGATCGCGAATTTCATAGTGACTAAAGAGGGAACTAAGTCCATAACCACAACGTGCCAAGTGTCCTAAGTATCCATTGGAGAACGAAATTTGCAAAGGTGAAATTTTGGGCAGCGACCGGGAATCAAAAAGATGAAGATTGTTTTTCAAACAAAAAAATTTGTATCTTAAGTCGCATCCTGTATAAAGAATAATTGTGACAGCGACTTTTGTGGGTAGTTAGAAAGCAACAACTATATTTTCCTAATGGACCAATGAGGAGATGACACACAAACTAGCTGTTAGACACAAATAGGATTTTTTATCATAATTTTTTGCTCCCATATAGAAATTGGAATGTCGCGACAGTCAATCCTCAGTAGCGAATGCGACTCTCGCCTGTCATGGAATTAATGCAGAATCTGCCTAGCATGATTTGGAGATTTAATAAGCTTCAAAGTGTAATGTCTCTTTAGTGGGTATGAGTTATAAATACTCCACCAAATATATGCAAATGCAAGAGAATTCATTAAGTTATAATAAAACTTTTGTAATTTTGCTACTCATTCTTTCTATTCTTTAAGTGATTGTTGAGTGTGAGCATAAACACCAATTGTAATAGGTTTTTGTGTGAGCCTATAAAAATACTAGAGAAAGGTTTTAGTGTGAGCCTATTAAAACACTTAAGAGAGGTTTTAGTGTTAGCCTTAGAAAACACTTGTAAGAAAGGTTGTTGTGTGAGCCTTGAAAACATAAATTGTAAAAGTTAGGTGTGAGCTTAGAAACACCATTTTGAGTGAGTGAACATAGGGTTGATTATACCCAAACCACTATAAATCTTATGTATTATTTTCTACTCTTTTTTATCCTCATTTTTATTTTTTTTAAACACCAATTCAACCCCTTCCCCCCCTTCTTGGTGCCTAGGGCCAACGTAGATGTTTAGCTAGGATCCCTTTAGAAGTTGAATGGGAGCCTCAATCTCAGAGATTGACATTTTCACTCAAAATTGTATTCATAAAGTAGGAGCTCGCAACTGCTATCCTTTGAAAGAATTGAATGAATATCATACAGACAAATTTGCAGTGCACGTCACGTCAATAGTCGCGATCACAATTTTTGCATTCACTTAGAGGGAACTAAATCTTTAACCAGATCATGTTATAAGTCCTAAAGAACTGTTAAAATATCAAATTTATGGTAGTGAAAGAAGTGTAGCGATCACGAAATTGATGAAACAATTTCTCCATTCTAGCAGACAATTTTGTAATGAACATCACTTCTAAAGAAGAAAATAGTGACCACAACTTTTACTATTACTCAAAAATGCAATGACTATTTTTCTTAAAGAAACAATGTGAAACTTGTGATCACGAATGAAGATCTTGATCATGAATTTTGTCTAATGAGCATTAAATGTAAGATTTGGCTAGCATACTTTGAAGATTTGTAAATATTTTTATTTGTAACGTCCCTTTGGTGGTTGTATCTTATACATACACCCCCAAATTGACTTGACTATAAGAGGATAACAATTGATTGTGCCATAACTCTTACAAAGTTAAATCTTACAACTTTAATTCTTTATTTCTTTGTATATAGTTTGATGTGAGCTTTAAACACCTTGGGTTTATGTTTGAGAATGAGCCCTTGTATAGAAAACTCTTATGTGGGTTTGAGAGTGACCTTAGAAAACTTTTATATAGGTTTAAGTGTTAGCCTTGGGAAAACACTTCTAAATTTGGTGTGAGCCTTGGAAAAACACTTGTAAAGGTTGGTGTTAGCATAAACACCAAGTTGAGTGTGAGCTTGTAAAACACTTGTGATTTAGTGAAATACCCAATTGGTGAATTAGGGAATGGATATAGGTTTGGTTAATACCCAAACCACTATAAAACTCTTATCTTCATTCTTCTTTTTACGCTTTCTCTAATCTTTTACTTGTGTAAGCCTCTTATAAAAGTTTAAATTTGCATAAATTTAATCTCTCTTCTTTGTGCACTAGGGCCAACAATTGCTATCAAAGCCGTGTCTCAATTTAGGCCTTAATTATGTGAGAAAAGATCCATGGAACAAGAAGGAATCCACTCTCACCTTAACCCTCTATTTGATGGCAATGATTATGCTCTTTGGAAGCATAAAATGGACATCTATCTTGAGAGTGATCTCTTCAATTAATGGGATTATATACTTGAAGAGTGGAAGCCTTTAACAAAGATGGTTGAATGAGTAGAGATGGCAATTGCAAAAGAAAAATGGAATGAAACACATAAGAAGGCAAATGGGAAGAACAAGAGGGTAATGGTTGTTTTCCTAAGTTCCATGTCTAGAAAAGAAATTGGAATAGTCCAATATCGCCAAACTGCACATGCTATATGGAAAGCACTAGAAAACTATCATGAGGGCACAACTCTTATGAAATCAAGAAGACTAAAAATGCATGTGAGAGAATAGAGTTGATCATGATGAAAGACAATGATGGCATCACTAAAATAACAAACAGACTCCTCTGTATTGTCTCAAACATGAAGAAGTTTGGAAGAGTTATTACCAATTATGAGGTAAATGCTAAAATCCTTAAATCTCTTCCACTGGATAAATTTGGTGCAAGACTTTGTAGCATTTGCAAGTCTAATCCAGAGATGGGGAAGATGACAATCGATGTTCTCA
Source organism: Omphalea diandra (assembly GCA_949677035.1). Classification (NCBI taxonomy): domain Eukaryota; kingdom Viridiplantae; phylum Streptophyta; class Magnoliopsida; order Malpighiales; family Euphorbiaceae; genus Omphalea; species Omphalea diandra. The sequence goes on along the minus strand of CATIWR010005877.1, from coordinate 49,598 downwards.
TTATTAAGCTTTTCACTCATGAGATGGCTCTCAAAAAGAATGAAAAGATGAAGAAGCTAAGAAAACAAAGAGACAAATAGGAGAAGAAAGCTCTGACTACTTAAATGAAAGTGACAAAGAAGAAAAAGAGCTTGACAAAATATCACGAAGGACCAAGGAGTTGTTAAAAATGATAAGAGAAAAAAGAATCCAAAGAAAGTTATCTTTCTATTATCATAAGGAAAAGAAAAAGAGCTTCAAGGCTACTTGGGATGATAATTCTAGTGAGGAAGAGGAATATGAAGAAGTGGTCAATCTCTGCTTCATGGCATAAGAGGACTATTCCAATGAATTAAGTACTTCTCCTCACTTTAGTGATAATTATGATGCATATGTTGATGTAGATGATGATTCTTAAAGTTCTTACTTTGAGATTTGATAAATACAAATCAAAAATGAAAACTTGCAAGAAAAAATGCTCAAAATTAGAGAAAGATTATAAATCCTTAAATGAGTTATAGATGAGTTGATGACTTCTAATGAAGAACTCAAAAAAATCTATAAAGAATTTATATAAGTCTTCATCCTCTCTTAACTCCTTAAGAAAGGAAAATAATTCCTTAATGGATGAAGTAATTTAACTTAGAAATTTCATCTCCAGGTTCCATAAAGGTAAGGAAGCTTTAAATATACTTAATATGTCCTAAAGAACTCCCCTAGTAAGACGTGGCCTAGGCTTCAATGGAGTCTCTTCATCTACACCCCTCTCACTATTTTTATTAAAGTATCAACACCTCAAAGTTTAAGTATTGAGGTAATTAGGAGGAAAAGTGCTCCTAGCACTAAGCCATCTATGTCTAATGGTATGGGAAAGGCTCCTCAAGGTTCAAAAGCTAAGCCTAAAAAAGGCAACCATGTATATATGTACACTAGGAAGCATGCTCACCCATACACACACAAAAAACTCTCTTCTACTCACTCATGCACTTGCATACATTCACAAAAACCCAAGTGTGAGAAGGTCTCCTTTTCATAACAAGGTTGCTCATAGGAGAAAGACTTACAAATCTAAACTCTAATGTCATTATTGTATGAAAATATAGGTATGTTGGCCCTAAGCACCAAGAAGGGGGGGTTGGAGGGGGAGGGGGTTGAATTGGTGTATTAAAAATTAAAATTGGAAAGAGAGAAGAGAAATGAGATGAGAGGAAACATAAGATTTATAGTGGTTCGGGTATAATCGACCCTACATCCACTCCTCAATTCTTTGAAATTGGGTATTCCACTATCTTTGAAAGGTGTTTTCAAGCTTGCACCAAACTTTTACACTTGTGTTTTGAAGGCTCACACAACAACCTAAACACTTTTGTGTTTTTAGGCTTACACAACAACCTTTATAACTTGTGTTTTAATAGGCTCATATAACAATCTCTCTTAGTGTTTTAACAGGCTCACACTATAACCTATTACAAATTGGTATTTATGCTTAAACCACACAATGACTTAAAGAGTAACAAAGAGTGAGTAACAAAATTGCAAGAGTTTAGGTATAAAGTTATTAATTCTTTTACATTTACATTTGTTTGGTGAGGTATTTATAGCCTCTACCCACCAAAGAGATGTTGCAATAAAACTGGTACAAAGTCATCAAAGTATGCTAGACAGATTTTCACATTAAATGCTTGATAGTCATTTTGCAGTCGCTACTACCTATTCGCGTTCGCGAATTCCAAATTCTATAAGGAAAACCCTGTTTATGTCTAACGGCTTGTCCACGTGGCAGCTTTTAATTAGTGCACTAGGAAAATATAGTCGTTGCCTTTCACCTGCTCTCTACAGTAGCAGTCGCAATTTATCTTGTACAGGATGCGACTTTGGATGCGAATTTCTCTGCCAAAAGTGTTCATTTTCTTCTATTAGGTTCGTGGTCACTACCAAAAGGTTCCCATCATGATTTTTGACTTCCAACAGTTACCTTGGACACTTGTCAAGCTGTGATTGTGGATTTGTTTGCATCTTTAGTTACTTTAAAATTCACGATCGCAACTGAGGCAAGCTTCACACTGCGAATTCATCTGTCACTTTTGAAGTTCTTCCTTTAGATGAGTCACAGACGAGAATGACTCTGCGATTTCATTTATCTAATCTTCTAGCAAGTCTTCTAATGGATTGCGATCTCGAATTTTAGATTGCGATCGCGATTTAGAAGTTACTTCACATACTTTGAAGATTAAGATTTTTATCTAACTTCTAACTTAAAGACTTACACAAAAACTGCAAAACAACACTAAATAGAAACATTAAAAATGATAATCCCCTTTGTCAAGATCAAAAGAGACCCAAGACTTAGGGTTAACTACCCTAGTCCAATAGGGCACATCAATTCTTCTGCCACATTAGGAAGGCACATCTCAAATTAGAGGACCCTTCTAAGACTAACCTATAAGGACCCAAGTATACTTGGGTACTAAAGCAAAGTTTTGATATTATAGGATAAAGACTCCTTCACTAAATTTTCATCATGGAAAATCTAAAGGTAAATGGAGACTACTACTGAATAAGGGATAAAGTTTTAAATGGTTTTTTGGTATCAAGTCATTGATACTAAACTTATAATGTATCCTTTATCTCTTATGTTTTTAACTTGACATATTTATACATATGTCTAGGGAGAGTTTTATCCATTTTATTACTTGATATATCTATTTGTTGATATGTTTGATTTGATTTGATTGATTGTATAATGAGTTGAATTAATTCATTTTTCATTTGAGCTTTTTTATATTTCAAATGTATAAATCAATAATCAAAATATCATACACTTTATATTAGGGTCGTGTATGAAAATTATTAAATTCATGGCCCTAGTTTATGTGATCAAACATCTTTAATTGTTTGAATTATTTTGCACATATGTTTATTTATGAAAAATCCATACATTTTATGTTTTATCTATTTATCTTTTATGTGACAAATTGTGATCAATTGTGCAAAGTGCTTGTGTTTGCTATTATTATTATTATTTAAGTTTGTGAAATTCACAGGTATGTAGACATTCCCTCTCATATTCTCCATTCTCTTTCTTATTTCCTCATATTTGCTCTCTTTTTCATCTTGATAAAAAGGGAGAGATAATTGACTGAATATACAATGGGAGAACATACAAAAAGGGGAGAAAAAATTGAACTATATTTACAATAAGTTAAGATAATAATCTTACAAGAATAACTAAGGGCGAGTATAAATTGAGAGGGAGCATTTAACATTTAATTTCAATTGTTTGCAAATTTCAATCTAGAATAAACTTATGCATACTTTATCCTTTGTATATTCAATATAAATTGTCAAAATCAAAAAAAGGGGAGATTGTTAAACTAGGTTATTCAAACCTAAGTCAAGACTCTTTTTTTATCTTAACAATATAGATTGAAAGGTTCTAATCTCAATTTCAAGTGTTGATCTTGCTAATAATTAGCTAGGATCCCTTTAAAAGTTAAATGAAAACCTTAATCTCAAAGATTGACATTTGCACTCTAAATCACAGTCATAAAGTAGAAGCTCATGGTTGCTATCCTCCGAAAGAATTGAATGAATCTCATACAGACAAATTTGTGATGCATTTGCATCCATAGTCGCAACAATGATTTTTGAATTCACTTAGAAGGAACCAAATCTTCAACCAGAACATGCTAGGTGTCCTAAAGAATCATTGGAAGATCTAATTTTGTAGTAGAAAAAGAAGTGTAGTGATCACAAAATTGATAAAGCAACTTCTCCATTCAAGCAGATGATTTCACAATGAGCATCACATCCAAAGAAAAAAATAATGATCGTGACTTTTATTATTGTTCAAGAAATGCAACAACTATTTTTCTTGAGCAGTGGTGTGATGTCGCGTGGACTAGTTGTTATACACAAATGGACTTATGTGAAACGCACGATCACAAATGATAGTCTTGATCACGATTTCATTTGACTATTATTAAATGTAAGATCTGCCTAGCATACGTAAAAGATTTGGAAATAGTTTTGTTTGTAACATCTCTTTGGTTATTATAGCCTATAAATACGCCATCAAATAGACTTGAATGCAAAAGGATAAACATTGATTATCCAAAACCCTTATAAAGTTAATTCTCATAACTTTAATTTTTTATTTCATTGTATATAGTTTAGTGTGAACTTTAAACACCTTGAGTTTGGGCTTGAGAGTGAGCCCTTATATAGAAAACTCTAGTTTGGGTTTGAGAGTGAGCCTTAAAAACTCTACTATAGGTTTGAGTGTTAGCCTTGGAAAAATAGTTGTAAGGTTTGGTGTGAGCCTTAGGAAAACACTTGTAAGGTTTCGTATGAGCGTAAACACTAAGTTGAAGTTTCATGTGAGCATAAACACTAAGTTGAGTGTGAGCTTATAAAACATTAGTGATTTAGTGAAAATACCTAATTAATGAATTAGGGAGTGGATGTAGGGTTGGTTGTTACCTGAACCACTATAAAACTCTTGTCTTCATTCTTCCTTCTACCTTTCCTCTAATCTTTTATTTGTGTGGGCTTCCTTCAAAAGTTTAAATTTGCCTCCAATTCAACCCCCCCCTTTCTTGGTGCACTAAGGCCAACACCTTATTAACAAAGTTCCTTTTGAAACTAACGGATTATTCTTTAACCAATTGGCACACATGAGCTTAAAAACTAAGTGCCAATTCCTTCCCCTAACTCATATTACTACCATTTACATATATGTGGGGCTTTAACCTATGAAATTGAAGCCAACCTTACCCTCTCTTTTGACCTAAAAAAATGACTTCTTGATCTTACATATCTACTTAATACTAAAGCCATCAAAGCAAACACTTATCAATATTTGCTTAGCACTCACAATTTTAAAAATCTAAGAGGTGTCCCAAGCCTCTAAGAGAAAAAGGCTTGTAATTGAAGAGGGTGAAGGCAACGTGGCTCAAGAAGAACCTCTCTAAGTTTCTAAAGGTAAGGGAAAAGACAAAACATCTTCATCTTCTTAGTCTTATTTAAGATCCTCATTTTTTTGGCTCAAGTCTCTAAATTATTGAAGAAATCCTTTAAAGGCTTAACTTTCTTCAACATCTTCCAAAAGACATAGTTGTGATGCAAAGCAAACATAGGATTAATGAGTGTCACCTTCCAAATTTGGCCTTTTCCATAGATGAAGAAGAGGGAGAAGCCCTAACATAAAAAGAAAAAGGAAATAATGATGATGATGATGACAACATCTCTCCTATTTTTTAGGACCTTTTATGTTTTTCATTTTCTTTCTTTTACTTTTTATTTTCTTTTGATTTACTTTTTTTTTTCTATTTTTTTTCATCTTAGACCCCTTTGTTTTGTGATCAAACATTTCAATGTTTGAAATTATGTATTTGTTCCTATTTTATTAATGTAATCATTACTATGTTATGTTATCTCTAGTGAATTATTTTATTCTCTCTTTGAATTATGTTATCTTCAATGGTTTTGTTTGATTATGATTAATTGATTTTTAATGGTTTATTTTCAATTATGTTATCTTTAATGGTTTATTTTCTCTCATTTTATCTTGCCAAAGGATGAGAGGTATACGTAAAGTTGTAAATGTTAAAAGGAAAAAGACATACAATAATTGTTGATCTTGTTACATTCAAACATTGATATTAAGAAAAGAATAAGATGAATAATGAATCAGATAACCTATTTGATATACTTATATAACTAAGGGGAAGTTTATTTTAAGAAGGAGTATTCACTTAAATCTTATTTCTCTTGTTCTTATTGATCAAACTTAGCATGTCAAGCTTTTATCTTTTACATATTTCTATCTAGGTTGTCAAAATCAAAAAGGGGGAGATTGTTGGACAAGTTGGTCAAATTTAGGTTAAAGCTCTCTTTTCATATTGACAACATAGATTGAAAGGCTTTAAACATCTACTCTAAGTGTTGTGATTGCAAAAATCAAGTTATAACCTAATTAAAAGTTGAATGAAGAAGAAATCAAAGTTTGAGCCTAAGTCACGACCATTAACCTCTGAATAGTGATCGTGACCATGCTAAAACATGGACACAATTTGGAAAGTCCCTTTTGCAGTACATGTTGCATTGGGAGTCTTTATCAAGACACTCAAATCTTTAAGGGAGAGCACTTGAAGACTAATGTTAGCTTTCCATATGTAAAGAAGCAGTTTAAAACTTCAATTGTCATGACCGCAATAATTGTGTCAAAATCGCGACTCTCCTTCAACACAATCTCAATTTACTCAGGGAAATCTGTGACCCATTATCACGATTAACTTCGCCAGCACAACCTGAGTCGCGATCGCTAGCTCCTGGTCATATCCGAAATCATTGAGTAACAAATGAGGGTTCCAACATATAGTTTTATGAAGAACTAATGTTATGCAGCCATATGTACTAATCATTAGCCATAATTAAAGATCTCGATCGTGAACAAGGAAAATCCAGAGCAAAACCTGAATTGCAACTGTAACATTTATCTGCCAAGTATTAAATGCAAGATTGTGTCATCAACTTTTAAGATATGGAGATGCTTTTGTTAGCAACATTTCTTTGGTAGGAGTAACCTATAAATACTCCACCAAATGGATATAAATATAAGTGAATAGCTTTTACTAGGGCTAAACTCTTGAAAGTTTATTTTTTAACTCTCTCTCTCTCTTATTTACTCTTGGTAATTAAGTTATATAAGGTTTGGTGTGAGACATTAAACACCTTTTGGATGAGTTTAAGAGTGTGCCATGGAAAAACTCCTATATAGGTTTAGGTGTAAGTCTTTGGTATAAGGTTGGGTGTGAGCCTTTGTAAAACACATTGTAAAGTTAGGTGTGAGCTTGTAAAACACCATTTAAAGTTAGTGAAATACCCAATTAGAGAATTGGGGAATAGATATAAGGTTTGTTGACACCCGAACCACTATAATTTGTATGTGTTCTTTCTTTTATTCTACTCTTTCTTTCAAAGTTTCATCATTGATCTTTCCTCCAAAATTGAACTTTTCCACCAATTCAACCACCATTTTTACTGCACAATGGGCATCTCCTCTTTTCTTGAAATATTATCAATGTATTGGCATCTTTATAGTTGTCTTAGTTGCTAAATGACCCTCTATAGTCATATGTATGGCAATAATCAAGAATGTTGGTTGACTCTTTATATAGGTCAAATCTCTTTATCTTTTGATCCAAGCAATCCTTTAAAAGAGAAGGATCTATAATAAAAATTTAAAATCATGGATAAATCTCTTCCTCTATTGACAATAGATGTGGCAAAAAAGCAATAACTAAACCCTTTTGTCATAGCAATTAAAACCTTTAGCGACTATAGAATGACTACAGTCTTGTAGTCATTATTCTTCTTGTAGTTAAGCCAAATTTAACGAGTATGTAGTAGCTATTAACTACTACATATTTGTAGTTGTTAATTAGTGACTAGATTTGACTAGTAGCTGAAATAAAATAAAAGAACTTATTAACTAATTAAGGACCAAAGGAGACTAAGGAGACTGTAAACAACGACTGGTTAGCTACTACAATTTATAGTGCAAAATTGGCTACTACCTTTTATATAGTAGCTAAAGGAGTTGTGATCTCTAGTTTAGCTACTAAGATATTGTTAGTCACTAAGGAGACTACAACTAATGACTAGTGACTAGTTAGCTACTAAATTTTGTAGTTGTGAATTACCTACCATGTTTATGTGCTAAACAATTGAATTGTGATCTTTGTTTTCGTTACTAAGATACTATTAGTCATTAAGACAGTAACTTCATTAGCTATTAATGTTGTTAGTCACTAATATTTTTGGAAATATTAAATTTAATTAAATTTAAATTATTATTAGAAATATTATTTATCTACTATTTGATAGTCACTAAGACAGTGATGGTTTTTATTGAATATTTAATTTAGTTAATTATTAACTTATTAATATTTCAATGTAAATAATGAAAAAAATATTAAAAGAAAGAAAAAATACAATAGAACATTACATTTGTAAAATTGAAAATCTAAAAACAAGAATGTTTTACTAGAGTCCTCATCTCCAAGAATGTTCAAATTAGAGAGGGTTATCTACGGGGGATTCATCTATAATTAATGAAGAGGTAGGTGAATTTGTACCTAATAAGGGCACTTATGCCTAAATAGCTTGAAATAGGTTAAAAGACAAATGAAGAAATCATGCAAATAGAATGCCAAAAAGATAAAAATGCATTGCACCTTTATAATAGCTACACCTAAGACATTTTGTTTCTCACTTTCTTTAACCACATTATCAAAATATCAAATTACATAAAGTAATCATAGTAACATCGATGTCACCATAGACTACAAGGTAAGAACTATCAGTCATATCTCATGCAATAATAAGTATCTTCCTCCAAATTAAAATGATATGCTTATGCAAACAAACCCATTTTCCAAATTCCAATATGGAGAAAAACAAACTACATGGAATGTTTTAGGAGAGATAGACAAACTACTTGGAATTTGTGATGATAAGTTCCTTTTGTTATGAGTTATGAAGGGTAACATATAGAGGAATAATGAGAACTTTTAAATACAAGCACATGGATGTATCCACTGATGTTGATATCAATCCATATAATAAGGCCTTGGTTAGAATCAATAGTATATGTGCATGACAAATATAAAACATATGTTTAATCAACCATATTGCACCAACTCCATAAAAACATTAAAAATAGGTTATGAAAAGGAAACTAAACTTGAAAAATAGAAGCATGAGTGAGAGAAAATCAAATTCCTCTAATAGATCAACCACACTAAAGCCTAAAAACCCATAAAAGTGAATAATCTATAATAATTTTCAAATATTATATGTCCAAATAGACTACGATTTTTAATAGGTTTAACTTATACTCTTTATTTTAAGAAGATTTATAAAGTTTTAAATTATAAATTTAGAACTATTGTTTTCAACCTAAATTGATTATTAGTGGAGAAACTTTATCTTGAAAGAACTAAATAATATTTTATTTTCATTTATGCATATTTTTGTGATATTAAGCTTAAGTAAACAAATACAAGCTTAATATCACCAAGCTTCCTGTACACAAGCACCAACTTCACAAAAATAGAATGAACATAAAATACTACATTTAATTTATAATTTCTAGCATAACCAAAACTACATACACAATATTATAGGAGCAAGCAACATCTAAATCTTAACTCCACCTAAATTTAGATCAAGAAAATAGTAACCACACAATAGTACATAACCTAACAAGAACCAAAATAAAAGTCATCTAAATCATTAAATATAGTCTCAATAAAAGAATATGTCAGCTAAAGGAGTCTTTTACTTTTTCAAATTGAGTGGCTAAATAAGTCTTGATTCATCTTCCCAGCTATGTCTCCATTATCTAACTCATAAAGCTTTTTAGGGGCCAATATAAAGCTTCTTGGATTGTATGATTTTGAAACTAATTTAATAAACGACTTTGTTTTACTTTTATTTTATTAATTACTCTAGAATTAACAATTGAATAGAATTAAACCTCATTTCAAGGTCAACTAAGGAGATGTAGCCCTCCCATATATCAATTCCTATGAAGTCAAAACAATTTAGCCTACTTTCCTATTATAACTTCCTTGTTACACTATAGTAGTATTGATATAGGATTAAAAAAAAAAAAAAAAAACTAGTGTGTTGTATGGTAGAACTTAAAATTTGGTGCTAAAAAATTAAATGTTGAATAATTCTAGTATTGAAAATTTAAGAGCTGAATAAGTTAGTATTAAAAATTTTAAGAGTTGAATGATATTATTGAATAGATATCAAATTCTCAAAAAAAAAAAACAAATATAAGAGATAAACTTAGGATAAGATAACTATATATTTTACAATAAATTATCATATATTCATTTTAAATATTTTTAACTTATTAATTATATTATTATTAATAAAAAGGATTGTGATAATGAATGGATATATCAAAATAGTAAATTTCTTCTATTACTTAATCCATTAAGCAAAAATTTTTTATTTATCATATCCAATGATTTTTTGAAATTAAGTGTTTAATTAAAAAAAGTTATTAAACACATTTAAAATGTTAAGAACTTTAAAAAATATATCACCAAATAATCTTTAAAAAACAAGTACAAAATATTATAATTTTAAGTGATTAATATAGTTTTCAAACAGTCCATAAGATTAACCAAAATCAGTGGAAAGACTCCATTTGAAGAGGCCTAAGCTAAAGAGTTGAAACATCACCTGTACCAAAATTGAGTAGGCTAACATTAATATCTTAAAATATCATAAGGATGTTTCAAATAACTATCTCCTCAAATCCACCACAAGATTACAAGAACACAAAATATAAAGGAACAAATATCTGAACAAGCCCCATACTATAATTTTTTGCTTTAGGACATAAACAAAATTGAATGGACAATGAACAATTCTTTCACTTTGAATTCTTTTGATACGAAATCAAGAGATTAATATTGTATGGGGACAAGGATAACTAATTTTACCTTTAAAGATAGAATATCGAAATTGCCCATCACAATCATGTTAAATATGAAAAAATACGAATGAAGAATGCACTTTTAGCAATTCTAAATAAAATGTACCAAATTGCTTTTTCTCTTAATTTAGTTGCTACTATGATAGAGAAACTAGTTTGTTGTTTTTCTCATGTGTTTGTGTGTGCATATGCAAATAAAAAAAAATTCATGCATATTGATTCCATGAAATTAACATCATGAGAACTAAATCAAATTGGAGCACTATTGAAGCCCATGGATCCCTAAAAATGACAACAAAAAGTTATAACAATGTACTCAAATAAGTGCATGAGCAATGGAAGTTAGAAATTAGAGGAGGCTAAAACAAAGTGAACATAGTCATTGAACCCCCCCTTAAAAAGACCTAATAGAGAGGCTTCAAAATAATAGCATGGAGATATAAATGATGGAATGTAGCAAATGAAGAAGAAAGAGCCTATAAACTAAAAAGTTAAGCCCTGAAAATATGACTTTAGGTTATACTCCATAGCTAATCTATAGAAGATATTGGAAATGCATATTTGACATATGTTAAATATGTACCATTCTTAAACTTAAACATTCAAATAAATATGCTATTACAACCAAAACCAAAAATCACTATATAATTTCCAAATTACAAACCTTATCCAACTAAGTACCCTTTCCTAATGGTTAACACTAAATATGCCTAAACAAACATTAACCTTAAGATCAAGACAAGCTTAATATCACCAAGCACTTAATATACAAGCACCAACTCTAAAAGAACATAATGAACATAAAATACAACATTCAATTTATAATTTCCAATGTAACTGAAACTACACATACAATATTTTAAGAGCAAGCAACATCACAATATTAACTCCTCCACCTAAATATATATAAAGAAAATAATGACTACAATACTACAAAAACTAATAAGAACCAAAAGAAAAGTAAAATTAAAGAAATTACCAAATCATAAAAAAAATATGAAAGAATAAAAAATATATAAATTAAGAGTGTACAAATTTATGTGTGTCTTAAGCAAGTTAGACGGTAGAGAAATGGCCCTACAGATAATGACCACTCTTGAAAGCATCAGCGATTTGCACTGTGTGGTAACCACTATGATGGTAATCCTTCGTCCCTCCATCCTCAAACTAATAGTCTCCGCTCTCACTACTCGAATCCTCCTCTTCCACCAGCAACGCTGCTTGTTGCTTCTGCTCATACATTTCCTATTTCAATTGATAGAAAATAGTAAAAATTGAAAGGACTTGGGATTGAATGAATTTGGCCCCTTATGCAAGATGAAAAATTTTATGTTTGATATGTTATTTTTATAGCAAAGAAATGCATTTATTTATAAAATCATTCTAGAAATGGGCATAAAATGTTTCAGGCCTATTTCAATAGGTTTCTACAGTTCCACAAAATGGCCATCATAGGACCATCCAAAAAATAATGGCTCGAAACATTCCAGCCAATTTCAGTGGATTTCTGCATTTCTACAAGATGCATCATGTTGGGCCTATCCATAAAGACCACCATTTCTTTTTTTAATTACTTAGCTACTATAAAAGATTTTAGTAGCTAATTAATAACACTTAAAATTTTAGATACACTTAGCTATTAAATAATGTAGTATTTAAGTCTAGCAACAAATCAAAATGCAGTATCTAGTTAGCAAGTGCAAACCATTTTAGTTGCTAATCAGTTACATTCAAAATTTTAGTCACATTTAACTACTAGATAATGCAACAGCTAAGGTAGCGATTAACCAAAACGTAATATCTAAGTTTAGTGACTAACCAAAATGTAGTCACTAGTTAGAGACTATAAACCATTATAGTAGCTAATCAGTAACGTTCAAAACTTTAGACACACTTAGTTATTAAATAATCTAATAGCTAAGGTAGCGGCTAACCAAAATGTAGTAGCTAGTTAGTGATTTTAAAGCATTATCGTAGCTAATCAGTAGCATTTAAAATTTTAGATACAGTTAGCTACTCAATAATGTAGTAGTTAAGGTAGCAACTAACAAAAATGTAATAGCTACTTAGTGACTATAAACCATTTTAGTAGCTAATCAGTAGTATTTAAAATTTTAGACGCACTTAGCTACTAAAAAATCTAGTAACTAAGGTAGCGACTAAGAAAAATGTAATAGCTAGTTAGCAACCACAAACCATTTTTGTAGCTAAATCATAGCATTCAAAATTTTTGACATACTTAGCTATTAAATAATTTAGTAGTCAAGGTTAGCTACTAACTAAAATGTAGTAGCTAAGTACATATGCAAAAAAATAATTCATGTGTGCTACTTTGTAGTCCCATTTTTAGCTACTAAATGCAATCTAGTAGCTATTTAGTGACTAAATAGCTATTACACTTAATAGCTAACATCGGTGCCATTTATTTGTGATTATACAGTAACTATTTAGTTATTAAAATCATCTCCTTTTACTTTTGCTATTTAGTTGCTAAAAGGTAATTAACACAAGTTGTTCCTAATGTTTGGTAGTTATTTTTATATTTTCTTATAGTGGAATTCCACTTGCTAAGAAATTAACTATATCAACTTACCCTATGATTTACCTTGAAATGCTACTCATTAAGAAAGTTTTCATTAGTATGTGTCCCTTTTGGCATATCTCATTACTCTAACTTAAAAAGATGATCTACAATTAGATTTTCACTTCTATTCTTATCTTTAATTTTCATGTCAAATTCATAGAAAAGAAGAATCTAATAGATTAGTCGTGGCTTTTTTCTTAACTAATAAATATTTAATTGCAGCATGTTCAATGTACAATATCACTTTAGAATCTAACAAATAGGATCAAAACTTATTGAATACTATAAGCAACTCCTTTTTTTATGGTAGTATAGTTCACATGAGCATCATTCACGATTCAACTTGCATAGTATATGTCATGAAGTTTCTTATCTTTCCTTCGGCCTAAATTATTCAACTGTGTAATCATTAGTATCACACAAGAGCTCAAATGCAAGATTCCAATTAGGTGCAGCCATGATAAATGTCAAGATTAACTCATGTTTCAACCTATTGAAAGTAATAAAATAATTATTAGAGAAGTAAAAATGAACAACCTTAACTAACAAAACACAAGGAGGTTTAAAGATTTTAGAAAAATCCTTTATGAACCACAAAGTTTTGAATGGCTTTAATGGATGTAGGTAGTGGAAGCTTTTCTATGACCTTTATATTTTCCTTATCCACTTCAATTCCATTTGTTAAAATTTTATGACCTAACATAATGCCTTCTTTCAACATAAAGTGGCACTTCTACCAATTTAGTACTAAGTTAGTTTCTTCACACCTTGTCAAGCCTCTTTCAAGGCTGTTTAGATAATGCTCAAAAGAGTCATCATGCACTAAAAAATTAGCCAAAAAAATTTCAACATAATGTTCCATAAAATCTAAAAATGGCCATTATGCACTATATTTGGTTCATAAATTCATATACTAAATAGTTTAATTCCCTTTAAAACTTAGAGTTCTTTGTTTTACTTAAGATATAAAAGGACCTTATGAAGGGTATTTATGTTTTATAAGTTTGAAGAATAAGAAAAGAGCTCAAAATGCATGAAAAATGTCTTGCATATGTATGGAAAATTTTGCATGGTTATGCGCCATTTGAACCAAGCTTAAGGAAGGTAGAGTAAAGCTTTACATGCCCATAAAGGGTCTTGCAGTCTATGCACATAGTCGAAAAGAGGTAGGTACATTACAAAGCCTAAATGGCATGCACCCATAAGCAAATGTCCCATACGGATAAGTAAAAAGTAGTCTTGTCCTGATGTTTAGAAGCCATACAAATCTTATTATAACTATAACAACCATCTAAGAGATAATAAAATGCATGCCTAATAAGCCTTTCTAACATTTTGGTCAATAAAATGAAGAGAAAAAAGGTCCTTCAATATTTCAGTGTTTAGCCGGTGGTAATCTATACACACTCACTAACCAATCAATGTTCTTATCAATATGAGCTCATTGTTGTCATTAGCTTATATAGTCATCCCTTTTGTCTCCAAAACACATTACAACAGACCGACCCAAGAACTATCAAAAATTGGATAGGTTATCCCAGTATCTAGCAATTTCATTACCTCTCTTTTAACTGTTTCCTTCAACTTCTTTCTAATGCTTGACTATAGTTTGTGATTTTCCTGTATGAAGATTTTATGCATGCACAAAAAGTAGTTGATTCCTTTGATGTCAGTTATCATCCATCCAAAGGCTCTAATCTTCCTTTTTAATTGTTAAGCTTAACTTATGCATAGATGTTTTATAGGATTTAGGCTTAAATTATTATTAATCTATGTTCAAATTAAGTGATTTTGAGTTAGTTTATGTTATTCCACTCATTTAGATATTTTATAGGTGTTTTAGTAAGTTTGGAGCGAATTAGGACCAAATATGGCATGGATAGAACTTTAGGGACTAAGCTGGATGTTTAGAAGTGTAAGAAAGAAGAAGCTTTTGTCGCACCTACAACCAAAGTTGCAAGGCTGTTACCTGCAACTTGTTTATGTCTGATGAAGGTCATAAGTTATGACCTTAGTCATAGGCCATGACCTTCACGATCCACAACCTACATTTTTGCCTAAATTTTAAGGTTCTTGAAGAGTATATAAAGCTAACACTTAGAGTTCTCAAGAGAAAGGGTAGAAAGGGGCAAAAAAAAAGAGTTTTTAAAAGAAGAGAATAAGGAAACCATGCTTAAAAATGAGAAAAGTGTAAGAGTTTAAAGCATCATTAGATCAAATGAGGAGATTAGGAGAAGATCTATTAAGACTATTAGGAAATTTCACTTTTCCTTCTCTTATTTCTTATTTCTATTGTCAAGATGATGTTTTTACTTTTGGATTTGACTTGTTTTGTTAGTATGTTAAGCTATATCTTTGATCTAGGACCTTGATGTAGCCATGGATAAAGATTGATTATTTTTTATTTTAATGAATATGTTTGGATTTTGTTCTTTTGCAAGTAAATGGTTCTTGATCTTAATGTTTGTGATTGCTTGATCACCAATTACATGTTTTGTGTTTCATTTATAGATCGAGAGATTATAAATTGAAGTATACGTAGAATTATTCCCCTTAGGTTAATTGATAAGTAGAGATACCTACTTAACCCATTGTTATCACATAAAAGATTATTTGTGTTGATGACATAACTCATTCCTAATTCACATCAAGAGATGAATATGGAGGAACAGTTACATATTAACTTACATACTCGAGAGAGAGCCTTAATAATTATAGAGTCAATCGATAGTTGTATGATCTAATCTAACATGTCATTGAATGATAATTGATTTCATGATTTTCCATCGGTTAAGTCAAGTGTCCTAAGAGCTTTATTCATAAGGTTTTCTTTCTTGATTGCTTTCCTTTTTTTAGTCACTTTATTGCTAGTTTAGTTTACTTTTATTACATTATTTGTTTTGTCATTATCTTTAATCTTTAATTTTTAGATAAAAATAAGGTCATCACATTCAAGTACTTATTGCCTTTGTCTCTATTAGGCGATATCTACACATACTTGTGCATTATATTGCTTTAATCATTGTTCTCTTACGGTCACTACCATTATGGTTTAAAAACTAAATTGAAAAATATAAGATAATTCAAAATTTATGCTCCATAATCAAGTTGGAACCATTCTTCTAGATTAATTTAAACATTAGATTTGTGGATGAAAGATTAACATATTAAACAACCACTCCTCTTGCTTACTAAATAGCCTATTAGAGATAACAATCGATAATATTTTATCTTCTAAAAAATAGTTATACTTAAGGTTTTAATTAAAGTTTTAAGATCAAGCTTATATAGTTTTAGGATGGAAGGTAATGATAGGATGAGGTTCTTTTTAAGTTTTTCAAATTCTCAAGTCAATGAGTGATATTTGCATTTTCTTTTTCCTTGCCCTCACTCACTATCTCCACCTTGTCAAAATCACATTGGTATTGGTGATGATCTCTCATCTCTTTCACTACTACATGATCAATCATATCCATTTTCACATAACTTTCCTCAAGCATCGATCTTTTTATGGATTTGAAAATATCAAACCCCATTTACTCATTTCCTACTACAAGTGTTAACTTTCCTAACTCAACATCAATAAGAGATCTACTAGTAGCTAGGAATGCTCTCCTAAGAATGAATGTCATCTTATGATCTTCCTTAAAATTCAAGAATAACAAAATCAATAAGAAAGATGAACTTAACCACCTTAAAAGGCACATCATTGACTACAACCAATTTAATATTTAATGAATCTATCTACCAATTGTACTGAGAACCTTATTGTCTTGACTTCTCTAATCTCTAATTTTCTAAAAATAGATGAAGGCATTAGATTAATGCTAGCACTAAAATCATAAAAAGCTTTGTCGAAATCAATATCACCAATAACATAAGGAATAGTGAAACTCATTAGATTCTTAACTTTTAAGGAAGCTTGTTTTACAAAATGGCACTACATTCTTAAGCAAGTGTTACCACTTCACATTATTTAAGCCACTTCTTATTAGAGATAATGTCTTTAAGAAATTTCACATATGATGGCATTTTAGCTGGTCCTTTAAAAAATGGAATGTTGATGTGTTTTTTCTTAAAAACTTCAAGAAATTTAGCAAATTCTTTATTGATTTTCCATCCTTTGGTTTCCTTAAGGAAATGAAGTAAAACGACTATAAGGCTTGACTAATGGTGCTAGAGGACAAACTTCCTCATCTTCCTATCCTTAAGATTCTTCACCCTTATCTTTTTAACTTACATCCTTTTGTAAATTGTCTTAGCTCACTAATTCAGCTCTCCATCTCTTTTCCACTTCTTAATGTGATAGCTTTCACATGCTCCTTTGGATTAACTTTCAAAATAGAGGGCAAACTACCAGGTTGCCTTAATGATACAACACTAGCAAGTTGTCCCATTTAAACTTTTAATGCTTGAATATATAAAGAATAATGTTTGCTGATTTGGTCTACTTTTATATCTAATCTCTTCATGGCATCATCTTAGGCATATATTCACTCATTAGTTTTAGTAATGAATTTCTCCATCATGTTCCAAACCTACTTTTTGTCTAATTGGTAAGGGGAAGGTTGCACATGTTATTGGTTTGCTTGTGGCTAAAAACCTAGGAGAGCTTGAGGTCTCAAGGCATTACTCCTATTCCATGAGAAATTAGGATGATTTCTCTATCCAAATTATAAGAGTTTGGAGTATGGGTTGGTGCCTTGCTTATTATTATAGTTTCCTACACAGTTAACTTGTTTATCATTTAAAGAAGCAAATAGGTTACCAACTTGGCATTTAATGCTCACATGTCCACCTTTGCCATAAAGATCACATGTGCTCATTTATAAAAGCTAATAAGGCAATGGCTTTGTCATTCATTAAACTTATTTGCTCTCACAATTTAGCAATCTGAGCCTTCATAGATGCCAATTAATCAACTTTTAAAACTCTAGCTACCCTCCTTGATATGGATCTTTTAGATGGCCATTAGTAACTATTGGTTGCCATCTCTTTAAATAACTAGTATGTTTCATCGTCTTTGCGTGAGTGCACCTCCTAATGTGAGATCTAATGTGCTTTTCAATGAAGGAGTCAACCCATTATAAAAGTCTATAGAATGAGCCACTTTGACAACCTATGATACAGACACTTCCTCAGTAACTCCTTGAATCAATTCTAAGTCTCATAAAGAGCCTCTCCTTCTATTTAACGAAGGAAAAAGATATCATTCCTTAACTTAACTATCTTTCTAGGTGGATAGAACTTATTAAGGAACGCTTGTGACAAATTAGTCCAAAGTAGTGATAAAACTTAACGCTAAGGAATACTTGGCCTTATCTCTCAATGAGAAGGAAAATAGCTTCAAATTGATAGTATCCTCAAAGATCCCATTATTCTTGAAGTGTCACATGTCTCCAAAAATATGGCTCAATGAGTATGTGGATAGATAATAGCTAGTTTGATCTCAAAATTATTAGCATTTACAACTAGTCTTTTAACAACGAGGTGTGATTTGTCTAACAAATGTGGTTATTAAAAATTGTATTTTGACTTATATAATTTTAGAATTACAAGTCAAAATCTTTCAAATGAGTCAAAGTGTGTATAAAATTGATTTTCATTGCATTTGAACTCTCCAAACTCAGTGAAATCATTTTTACGATTTTATGGTTTTATGATTTTCATATCCTTTATTGAAACTGAGTATAACTATCTTTGATTATGAGCTATTATTTAACACATTTCATTTAGTATTTATTTTTATATTTTGTATTGTTAACTTAAATGTATGACGGACTTGAACTAATGTTTTTTATGTATTATAATATTCTAAAATGGGATATGCATTTGAATCTCTTTTACGAGTAAATTCTTTTATGATCTTTTGAATGTAGTTTTAGATATATTAAATTTGTAAAATATCTTATTTATATTTTAATATATGTAGGATTTAATTTGCATATAGAACTTATTTATATTTTTATGCATGTAATTTTAAAGGGTATTTTATTATGTCATAAAATATTACGATTTGACTATTCAATTTTACATCTGAATTTATGAATTCTCTATTGATTCTAGGCTGAAAAAGCAAGTTTGACAATCGTGCTAACAAGGGTACAACATAACCCCTTATAGCATGCTCACTCTCATTATTGTTTGTCATTGGTGATTTGCATGACTTCTGATGTGTCCATCTTGTCTTCGCCTTCTTCCATCAACTCTAATAGTCCTTTCAATATTTTGGTCAAATGGTTATAAGCCTTGCTCTACTAGTTTTAGACTTTTAGTCTTTCACATACAAGAAAAAGAATTATATATAAAATAAAAAAGAGAAATTCTAGATTAAGAATCAAATTAAATAATTTAATATTATAGCATCAACCCCAATACTGGCGCTAATTTCTTGAACTAGATTTTTCCAAGTAAGCATTCAACTTGCCAACCACCATAAGTGCACAAGTCATTCAAGTAATAATAGTGCACTATGAGTATAATATCATTCCCACAAGGATCATGATTATAAGTATCAAAAATAGTAATCTTACTTTTATTTAGAAAGCAATTCAATTGTGTTTTGGCTAACAATTAAACAACTCTAAAGTTAATTAAGAAGAAAATAAACTAAAGTAAGAATGTAAACAATTAATGAAAAAACCTTATGTGTATAAAACTAAGGCAACTGATTTCATCGATGGAAATTCAAAATGCTTTAGTCATCTAATGACAATTCAGATTCGATATTACAATTGTCAATCTACTTAAAAGTGTTTAAGTCTTCTCTCTTAAGTAGTTATTTGTTAGACCTAGGTGGTCAAACCTTGGTCAAACTATATTGTTAATTTTGACAATATAGTTTAAAAGGTACAAATGATTAAATTAAATGTTATTCTTGCAAAAAATAAGATAGGAATAAGTTAAGAAGTCCAATGGAAGTGAGAAATCTCTAAGTCTCTTAACTAGCTTGTAAATCGCACCTAAATGATTACAACTAAAAAGTCAGTTGGGACCGCCATTTTGATAGTTTTGACTGCTATTTCACTTTAAAATGGAACCTAAACCTCCAATTGAATTCATAGTCAAAGTCGCATCCAAATCATGATCGTGACATTCAAACATCTTCAAAAAAAGTTCCAACAGTCACTTGCAAGACTAGTTGAACTGTGTCATATGTCTGAAGAGCCATTAGGCAATTTGAAGATCATGACCATGACTCTACTTCAAGATTGAACCAAAACATCTAGGCCCATTTGTGATGAGAATCTTGATCCTCTATTCTAGCACAATTATCTATCGTGATTGCGACCTATAGATTGTAACGAAGATTGTTAAACTAAATGGAGCATTCCAATGACTAGTTTATGAACAACCAATGATTAAATACCATGTTTCACTAGCAGTTAGACACAACTAAATGTTTTGACCTCCATTGTGTAACTCTCAACATAAAAAGTCAATCACAATAGCAATTCAATGATCTCAATTGCAAAAATGTTTAAATGTAGAATACCTATCAAATCTTGGAGATTGGAATATAGTTTCCTTAGCAACGACTCTTTGGTGGTTGAAATCCATAAATACTTTACCAAATAGCCTTGAATGCAAGAGACTTGCATTTATCATGCCCAAACTCTTGTAAATTGATTTATCAAGCCTCTCTCTCTCTCTCTTAATTACTTATACACCTTATTTGTTAAGAGTATTCATTTCTTATAAGTGGTTAAGTGTGAGCTTTAAACACTAGATTTTGGGTTTTCTAGTGAGCCTTAAGTGTGTAAACTTTTTATAAGGTTTTATGTTAGCTATAAACATTAAGTGTGATTAGGGTTGAGTGTGTGAGCCTAAACACTAAGTTTTGTATAAGCTTGTAAAACATACTTGGTGAATTAGGAAGATGATGTAGGTTTGGTTAATACCTGAACCACTATAAACTTTTTATGTTGATCTTCTTTTTCCCTTTCCTTTATCATTTAATTATATGTGCGTCTACCAAAAGTTTAAATTTTCCATCAATTCAATGCCTCTTTTTAATGCATAAGGGCCAATAAGTGTTATTAGAACCAAGTCTCAAAACTAACTTACTTAAGCAAAGATCATGACACATGAAGGGATCCATATTCACCTCAAACCCCACTTTCATGGAACCGATTATGCTCATTGGAGGTATAGGATGAAGGCCTATCTTACCTTATTGATGTTTGGGGTAGTGTGGTAAAAGAATGGAAGTCACTTATAAAAATGGAGGATGGCCTTAAAGAGCCATTCCCAAGAGAATAATGTGTTGAAGACCAAAAAAGCAAATTGAAGAAATAAGAGGGCAATGGCAATCATATTTATCTCTCCCTTAAGAGAAGAGTGTGGGAGAGTGCAACATTGTCAAAGTGTTTATGGTATATGGAAAGCATTAGAGAATTATCATGAATGCATCATGCAAGTGAAGTTAAGGATGGTATGCATGTATGTTACAAAATATGAGATTTTCATGATGAAGAAGAATGAGAGCATCACTAACATGATAAGTAGAGTTCTTGCCATTATCAACAACATGAGGAAGCTTGGAAGACATGTTTCTAAGGAGGATGTTGTAAGCATTAGATTTTAGGCCTCAAGATACAAGCCCGATGATGAAAATCACATAAAATATTCCTCATAATGGAAGGGGAATTCCTAAAAAAAATGAAATAAGGCCTTAGGATACCTTGGAAAAACCCAAAACCAAGCCCACCACTAAGCCCAAAGCCTAAGCTACCAGCCAGGATTAATGGGTTATATAGCCCATTAAGCAAGGATGTATAACTTAATAGACAAGGTTGTATAACCCTGTCTTAAATCCTAATAAGAGAACCTTCTGAAATAGGTCCCCTCTCTTAAACCCCATGGTTGTACAGCCCAACCTTGGTTGTGCATCACATATGTAAATCCTAATTTCAATAAATTAATCTCCTTCTTTATGATTAGATACAGACATGGTGCAACCATAACCATTCTAGCTCTAGTGCATCCTTTTTCTTTTATAAATCCTCTCCTCATTTAAAGAGGAGGGGAAGGCTTGGAAAACTCTAGTGTTACTTTGCCAAATTCTCTCTACAATCACCCTTTAAATGTAGAAACCCTAAACCCCTGCATATTATAATCATTACTAAGGTAAAACAAGGCTTAAACTTCACATCCTTTATGTATTTCTCAAATATTTTGGAGAACATAGAACACATAATGAGCCTCTAAAGGCAAAGGAACATCTAAGAAGGCATCAAGAACTCCCTTTCTTTTCCTTTCCTTTCCCTTTATTCTTTTCTCTTTTTTTCCAAAACCCAAAAAAGAGGATTGTAAACCTTTAAAGTAGGTTGTACAACCCACTAAAACACATTTTATGGGTTGTATAACCAACCCTGTTTCCCTATAAACAGTTTTGAAAAACTTCTCCTTCTTCCCTCGAGTTTCTCTTTTTTCAAACTTCATTTTGTGATGTTCAAACATTCCATTGGCATAATAGATTGAGGCCTAATGGCCTAAGACCTATATTCACCTAAAAAAAGGAGTTTTGGTCAAGTGTTAAATGGTTTTTATAGTTCACTATGCTTAATGCTTTATGTTATTCCATTTTGTTTCAAAGTGATGCTTTGATTCTAACACAACACCTTTTTGGCAATGACCAATTGAGGAACCTAAGGTTTTTATGACCTTGCGAGCCTTTTAGAGGTTGGGTTGACTTTTAAACAAATATCGTCAAACACATGTTTTAGCCTATAGCTTTAATCTTTGATCATGTATGCTTAGCTCTTGTCGAGTGATTAAAAAGAGGGTTCATCAACCTTAAGATCTCCTTTAGTGATAAGTGTGTCTTAGGTCATTTAAGTCCTCCAAGCATTTTGCATTGCATATTTATTATTTTTTATGTTGCATAATTCACATGTTCATGTTTTGATGTTAAATTGATTCTAATGTGATGTTAGGATATGTTACTATAGACTTAGATGCATGCTTAGGTAACATGACAATGGAGATATGGTAAGGTGTTTGATGATTTCATTTTTTTGTTTGATTGCTTTAATTTATTTATTTGTTTTAGTGACTAACTTATGTGTTCTTTTATGGTGTAGGTGCTTGTTTGATATAAACCATGGTTGATGGCCTTAATGATCATCTTTGATGACAAAAATGATGATTATGGATGTACGAATAAGTGGAATGCATGACAAACCTATGCCATGTCACATGACCCCCATTCCTTTGAGATGAATATGCATATGTGATGGATATATGGATATTGATATGCATATCACCTCATATGCCATGTCACATCACCCTTATTCCCTTAAGATGAATATGCATGATGCGTGGTGGATATGTGAATATTGATATTCATGTCATTCCCCTTACCATGATACATGACTCCCTCCTTTTGGGATTAATGATTTGGTTTGTTTGATTTGATAGCACTAAAAGCATTCTTAGGATCATTAACTAGACTAATTAATTACTTGGTTAAGATGTTAAAAGTGAACTAAAGATGCTTATAGGTTAGACCCAATATTCGAGCAGCTTAAGGGTGCCTAACCTCTTCCCTAAGTCAAACCTAATTTTCGAACCCGAACTCTTATGAGCTTAAGATGAAATGGGTCTTCTAATTAACTTAGCTTAGGTTTAGATTTTGCATTAACCATATTCTTATCTCTATTAAATTTGAGTGGTGACTCTATAATTCCTATTGATGATACCAATGTTGTCCCACCTCAGTCCCCCGATGACATACCTAATATTGATTATACCTAATATTGATGATACCTAACCTCTTCCTTAAGTCATACGTAATTTTCAGACTCGATCTCTAATGAGTTAAGATGAATGGGCCTTTTAACTGAATTAGCTTAGGTTTAGAATTTGGTTTAACCATATTCTTGTCTCCACTAAATTTGGGTGGTGACTCCATAATTCCTATTGATGATACCAATGTTGTTCCACCTCAGTCCCTCGATGACAATAACCTAGACTTAAGGCTTTAGACTCATATAAGGCCTAAAGAATCCCTCGTTAATCTAAACTCATACCATTTTTTAAGGTCATTACCAATATAAAGACCCCTAATCTTTTCGATCCTCATTGGTCAAAAAAAGGATAGATTTGTAAGCAAGATTTCACTCATTCAAGCGCAGCCATAAAAATAGATGCACTTACATATGTCAATTTTAAAATTCCTAAAGTTATTCCCTTAGAGAAATTTAGTACTAGAGTGCATACTATTGAATAAACTAATGAAGACATTGATAAAAATACCAATCGATGTTCTCATTGGAAAGCTCCTCACATATTAAATGGTAATAAAAAAAGGATGAAGAAATGAAGAAGTTGAAAGAATAAGAAAAAAAGAAAGCTCATACTCTTAAATCCATCATAAAGGACAAAGATGGAGGCAATCTCCAATGAATTGGATGAGAGTGACAAAAAAGAAGAAGAGCTTGACATGCCATCAAGGAGATCCAAAAAGTTTATGAAGAAAAAAGAGAAAGAATGAATTAAAGAAAGGCATCATCCAAAGAAAAGAAGAATGATGTGACTTGTTATGAATATGGCAAGCAAGGACACATCACATTCGATTGTCCCAAGCCTAAAAAGGAATAGAAAAAGTGGGATAAAGAAAAGAAGAAGAGCTTCAAAGCAAGTTAGCACGATGATGACTCGAGTGAAGAAGAGGAAAAGAATGAAGTCCCAAATCTTTACTTCATAAC
The DNA here is from genome assembly GCA_949677035.1 of Omphalea diandra. NCBI lineage: Eukaryota > Viridiplantae > Streptophyta > Magnoliopsida > Malpighiales > Euphorbiaceae > Omphalea > Omphalea diandra. The sequence goes on along the minus strand of CATIWR010005877.1, from coordinate 24,802 downwards.
TCAAGAAGACTTTCAATGAGGTAAATCCTTTTTATCAATCTTGTAATGATGATAGTTTTGAAGGTAAGGATGATGAGCTTCTTGAAGCTATGGCTTTGAGATGTGATAAATATAAATCTAAAATGAAATTTTACAAGAAAACATTTTCTAAACTTAAGGAGGATTTAAAAAGTTTGAATGAGTTTATTTCTAGCTTGAGGACTTCTAATGAAAGCTTAAAAAATCTTCGGAACAACTTTCCAAAACCTCTTTTAATGATTCTTTAAGAAAAGAAAATGATTCTTTGAAAAATGAAGTTACTAAATTGAGAAACTCCATCTCAAAATTTCATAAAGGGAAAGAGGCCTTGGATATATTATTGTTTCTCAATGGTGACCCATAGTGAGACATGGGTTTGGCTATGATGGAACTTCCACGTCACATCTTCTCCTCCTATCATCATCAAAATTTTTATTCCTTATACTTATAGTATAGAAATGGTTGAGAAGAGGAGTGCTCCTAACACTAAGCCCCTTATGCTTAAGGGTAAGGGAAAGGCACCTCAAAGCTCTAGAGCTAAGCTTCCAAGAGCTAACCATGCATTCAACAAGAGGCATGCATAAAAACACACACCTCTTAGTCCTCACCAGACTTGCTCTTGTATACATTTTTATGACAATGGTATGAAAAGATCTCTTGCTCATACCAAAGTTGTTCAAAGAAGGAAGACTAACAAGTCTAAATTCTAATGTCATTATTACATGAAATATGGTCACATTATTGTGTTTTGTTATATTAGGAAGACCTACCTTAAACATGAGGATCCTTCTAAGCCTAACCCCCTAAGATCCAAGTATGTTTGGGTTCCTAAAAAAAGATGAATTTGTTGTGTTTTGTAAGCATGCTTTGACACCACCAAGATGATAATGATTGGCATATGAATAATGGATGCGCAAGCACATTACCAAAAATAAAAAGCTATTCACATCCATCAAAGATAAGGATAGTGGAAATGTCACATTTGGAAACAATACCAAGGGTAAGGTAATTAGCATTAGTGTTTTTGGTAAGAAAGGTTGCCCCTTAATTGTTCATTGTTCATGTTCACCTTATTTATAGTTTAAGCATAATTTGTTGAGCATAAGTCAATTATGTGATAAAGGTAATAAAGTCACCTTTGACTCGAGAGAATGTCTTGCCATTACCTTAATAGATGATAATGCAACCTTTAAGAGTGAAAGGCAAAGTAATACCTACTTAATTGACTTAGATAATTTACCTAACAAATCTTTTAAGTGTATTATATCCATTAGCAATGAGCCATACCTTTGGCATAAAAGACTTAGACATATAAGTGTAGAGCTTTTCAAAATATCTTAAAGTGAGAACTAGTTGAAGGTCTTCCAAAGATAAAGTTCATCAAGGATAAGACATGTGGACCTTATCAAATGGGGAAGCAACATCAAACCTTCTTTAAATCTAAAAATGTTGTAAGTTCTTCTAAGCCACTTCAACTCATCCATATGGACTTAGTTGGACCTACAACAAAAGCTAGTTTTAGTTTAAAGCATTATGTATTTGTCCTTATTGATGGTTACTTAAGATTTACTTGGGTTAATTTCTTAACTCAAAAGAGAAATGTTTTTTATGCATTTAAAAATTTTGCAAAAAGGGTTGAATGAAAAAGGTTACTTTATATCTAGCAGTAGAAGTGACTATGGCAAAAAAATTTCAAAATAAGCATTTTGAAAACTATTGCTTGAAAAACAATATTTCTCATAATTTTTCAACTCCTAGAACATCACAATAAAATGGTGTTGTAGAAAGGAAAAATAGAACTTTAGTAGAGATGGCTAGAATTATGCTCAATGAATAGTCTCTTCGAAATTACTTTTGAGTCAAAACTATCAACACTTTTTATTACATTGCAAACAAAGTTTTCCATAGACCAATCTAAACAAAATCTCTTATGAGTTATGGAATGGATGAAAGCCCAAGCTTTCATATCTTAGACTATTTGGATACAAATGCTACATTTTAAATACTAAGGATAACCTTGGAAATTTTGCTTCAAAATCGATGAATAAATTTTCTCAAGCTATTACACCACTAGCAAAGTGTATAGAGTTTTTAACAAAAAGCTTATAGTGGCTAAAGAGACTATGAATATTGTTTTTTATGAGTATGGTAAACTTGATCATGGAAAAGGTTCTTTTGGTAATGATCTTATAGGTTAATTTAAGAAGCCAGAGCCCAATCTAACTTTAAAGGCAATTGAAGTGGAAGTTGAAGAGAAGGAACCACCTTAAGAGATTAAACAAGCATAACCAAAACAAGAGGAAAACCAATCTCAAATGTTACCTAAGGATTAGAAGTACTCCATGAACCAACCACAGGAATTCACAAAAAGGTGTAAATACTAAAACTCAACTCAATGCCTTAGATAATAATCTTGCCTTTGCCTCTCAAATTAAGCCAAAATTAATTGATAAGACTCTTGATAATGATTATTAGGTGATTGCTATGTAGGAGGAGCTTAACCAATTTAAGAGAAATAATGTTTAGGAGCTTGTTCCAAGACCTAAAGAGCACCCCATAGTGGGATGCAAATGGGTATATAGGAATAATTTGGATGACCGAGGGTCCATTATAAAGAACAAAGCTAAATTGTTTACTAAGGGATACAACCAAGAGGAAGGCATTGATTATGATAAAAATTTTGCTCCGATTGCAAGACTAAAGGCAATTAAGATTCATTTTACATATGTATATCATATGAATTTCAAACTTTTCCAAATTGATGCCAAAAGTGCATTTTTAAAAGGTTTTATTGAGAAAGAAGTTTATGTTAAACAACCTTCAGGTCTTGAGTTTTATGATTTGCCAAACCATGTTTTCAAACCAATACATACCTTATTTGGATTAAAATAAGCTCCTAAAGCCAGGTATGAAAGGCTTAGTTCATTCTTTTTGAAAAGTGATTTTGAAAAGGGCAAGGTTGATACTACATTATTTGTGAAAAAGCATAACTATGATACACTCATTGTTCAAATTTATGTTGATATAATTTCTGGTGTTACTAATGAATCTCTTTGTGAAGATTTTCCTAAGTGTATGACTAGGGAATTTAAAATGAGCATGATGGGAGAACTCAAATTCTTCCTTAGTCTACAAATCAAACAATGTAAAAAAAAAAAAAAGGCATCTTCATTAACCAATCTAAATACACAAAAGAATTACTCAAGAAATTTGGAATGAATGGATGTAAGAGAATAAAGACATCAATGAGTTCATCAATTAAACTTGACAAAGATGAATCAGGTAAGCCTATTGATGAGAAAAAAAATATAAAGGTATAATTTGTTCTATACTCTATCTTATCGCTTCTAGACTCGATATCATGTATAATGTATGTTTGTGTGTAAGATTTCAATCATTTCTTAAAGAATCCTATGTAACCAAAAGAATTTTGAAATATTGGCTTGGCACTATACATTTAGGTTTATGGTTTCCTATAAACTTATCTTATAACCATCTTGGATATTCAGATGCAGATTATATAGTAGTTTTCTTAATAAAATAAGTATTTTCAAAACTTGCCAATTTATTAATGAAGGTCTTATTTGTTGATTTATTAAGAAGTAAATTTCAATTGCCTTGTTCACCATTAAAGTGGAATATTTGGCGATAGGTTGTTGTTGCACTTAAGTTCTTTAGATGAAACAATAACTCAAAGACTATGGTAAAAAAGTTGTTCACATTCCTATTAAATGTGACAATATAAGTGCAACAAATCTTTCCAAAACCCTATCCAACAGTCAAAAAGCAAACATATAGATATAAGATATCATTTGTGTTAGAATTTATTAACACAAGCTACCAGTTAGTCAATATTTACACTAAACTTTTTAGTGAAGAAAGGATGAACTTTATTAAAAGGGACCTAGAAATTCTTGATGGGAGCTCTCTATAGTGAAAAAGGTCTCATTGTTTGCATATATTGTTGTTTCATTGATGATTGATATGTTTAATGTGAATTTGTTGTGATTTTGATGTTTTATGTTTCTTTTGTGTGTTATGATGAACTGATTCCATTTGCATTTGAGTTTTACCATATTCATATGTTTGAATTAATCATCTAGATATCAAGTTGATCACTTAGTATATGGGTCATTTAAGAAAATGTCGTATTTAAGCTTTTTCTTTAAAACTGGCTCATAAATCACGATTAAGAACTATATTTACAGTCTAGATTTCTAAGTTGCTTTGAATTTCCAAAGATTTAATTTTTTTCTCATGATTTCAATTTTGCTATAGTGAATTTTCCCATTTTTCAAAATTCAACCATTTTTAATGCGTCTTTTCGAGGTCAAACTACCCATTACTCATTTTTTAGAATTCACAGTTGTGACTCTTCTTTAGCGATTGTGAATTATAAAATCTATTGGCTAATAACTTTTTGTTCTCCAACAGCCATTTTCTTGCATTTAATGCATTTCTAGCCATTTTTCTTCCATCCTCTATTTATTTAAATGAATTTTTAATCCTCTCTTCAATTTTTGTTCCATTTCTTCCCTCATTCTCTCAAATCTCTCTCATTTTCTCCTAATTCTCCTCTCTTCTACTCTTCTTCTACTCGATCTTCTACAACATCCTCTTCTTCTCCATGGCTCCCACATAAAAACAACCTAAGGACACTAACAAAGGCAAAGCCCCTATGACCTCTACCTCAGCCCCTCCAAGACAATCCCCTCTCCATCTCATGAAAGATGTTACCCCTAAAGATAAGATGAAGTATAAAATCATAAAGAACAATATCATTATTCCAAATAAAATACCTTTAGAATTTGCTCTTCAATCCCTTAAAATAAAAAAGAGAGCAAGGCCTATCTTTTGAATGTAGGATAGGAATAATTAATATTTTGAAATGAACCTAGATACAATGAAGTCATAAGAAAATTTTTTACTACAATGATCATAAACAAGGACACTAAAACTAAAGCAGGTATGTATGGTTTTATTTAGAAACTTTGTCAAACCTTTTTACATAACTTATCCCTCTATTTGTTCCCTTTTTAATGTTTAAACCAATGATGAAATTCCATGGAATCTAAGCCAACTCCATTTTGATTTTAGTGACCTTTAGTATTGAATTTCAATTGAAAGTCACCATAATTCCAAGACCTCATTAGCTAAAAATATTAATTTCCTCACCTTTTGGTTTCTTCGTTGCATAATCACTTTTTCTATCAATGTCTGCGATAATGGAAACAAAAAGGTTTTCTAAAAAGACATTTGCTTCCTTTATTATTTGATTGAAAGCAAGGTCATTCAATATGGCTAGCTTTTTATTGATAAACTTGCCCTTTTGGGAAAGTCAAAACATGGATAAATTTTACTTTTCTCTCATCTTATTGCCATATGTAGGCATATAGGTGCTTTGACCCCACAAAATATGCAACTTTTCAAAACTACCTGCCTCCTAAATACAAACTACCTTGATCTTAACTATTTGTTGAATGCCAAAGCTATAGGTACAAAGGGTTAGGATCCAATAGGCCTTTCAATAATAAAAATACCAAATATTATTTCTCTAAGAAGAAGAAAAGGAACCATAAGAGCAAGAGCCCAAGGAAAGGGTTCCCACTTAACTTCCTCCTCCTCCTTCTACTCTATATGTTTACCATTGATAAGACATTGGACAAAATCCTTAAAAATTTCAAACTTCTTAGTCATCTTCATAAGGACATAGTTGAGATGTAAGGAAAACTTGGGATTGAAACATGTTATTTGTTCAATTTTAAAGAGATTGAAAGTGAAGAAAAAGAAACACAAGGGGAAGAACCTAAAGTTGATGATCCTTATGACTAATTAAATTGATTAATTGAATGCTTGTTGAATATGTTTTCTTTCTCCCTGGCTCTGCCTCATTCACACTCTTTTTTATCTTGACAAAGAGGGAAAGAAAAAATGATAAATGTATATTACATTTTAAGATAACTGAGGAGGAGAATTGATTAAGGGGGAGTATGTTTAAAATCTTTAAAAATCCATTACCTCAGTATTTTTTTAGTTATTGTATTTGTAAGGAACAATATTCTCCAAACTCTTATTTGACTTCCAGCTACTTAAAATATGTAAAGATATGCATGCAATATGAATTATACTTTGCAAATTCAATCTAGGTTGTCCAAATCAAAAAGAAAGATTGTTGAACCTAAAGTCAAACATTGGTCAAACTATATTTTTTTTATCTCAACAACATGGATTGAAAGGTACTAATGATTCAATTAAGTGTTGTTCTTGTAGAAAATAAAAAATAGAAAGTTGAATGGAAGTGAGAAATCTTTAAGTCTCAAAATTGGCTTATTGTACCTAGAAAAAGGTCAGTCATGACCACCATTTGGACAATCTCGATCACTATTGAACTTCGAAATGGAATCTAAATCTCTAATTGCATTTGTGGTCATACAAATTATGATCATGACATTTAAACCTCTTCAAAAAGAGTTCCAACAATCACTTACAAAACCAGTTAAATTGTGCCACATGTTTAAAAAGTTGTTAGGCAATTTCAAGATCATGATCGTGAGTAAGGAGGCACGACTGTGACTCTACTTCAAGATTGAACCAAAATATCCAAGCCCATTTGCGGTGAAAATCTTGATTCCTTATTCTAGCATGATCATATATTGGCAATCGTAACCCATAGATCACGATCGAGATTTCTAAACCAAATGAAGCATTCCAATAACTAGTTTATGTAGAACCAATGATCAAACACCACGTGTCACTAGCCATTAGACACAATTGAAATTCTCGACTATGATAGTGTAATTCTCAACATGAAAAGACCATCACGATCGCATTTTAATGATTTCAACTTTGAATATGCTTTGACAAGCATTAAATGTAAAATTACTTACCAAACTTAGAGAATTACATATTGTTTCCTTAGCAATGGCTCTTTAGTAGTTCAAATCTATAAACACTCTACCAAATAGCCTTAAATGCAAAAGAACTTATATTTATTATGTCCAAACTCTTACAATTTGACTTTTCAAGCCTTTCTCTCTTAATTACTTATGTACTTTTTTTGTTCAAAGTATTCATTGCATGTAAGTGGTTAAGTGTGATCCTTCAACACTAGGTTTTGGTCTATAGATGAAGCCTTAAGTGTGTAAAACTCTTGTAAGGTTCTCTTGTGTTGGACTAGGTTGGTTAAACCTAAGTCAAAACTCTTTTTTTATCTTGACAATGTAAATTGACATGTTAACATCTTTCTTTAGTGTTATTGTAGTTTTTAAGATAGGTTTACATTAGAAGTTGAATGGGAGTCTAAGTATCAAGCATTATGAAAAGCATCCTAATTCGTGCCAAGAATCTCTAATTTATGATTGCGATATAGCAAAAGGAATGAATGACTTTGGTCTAAACTGATTCGCGAAACAAATAATTGTCGCAACCTAACCAAGAAAGCAAAGAAGACCAAATAGTTGAATTCACGTTGACCATAGCGTTAAGAATCGTGATCTCAATTTTAGAGTTAACTGAAGGGTACTGAGTCTACAATTAGAACTTGCTAAATGTCCAAGATAATCGTTAAGATATCAAAATTGTTTAAGGTGTAAAAGTTTTCAAGGTCGTGATCTATTAAAGTAACTGCTTTGTATCAAACAGACAAATTCATAGTGCCAATCGCTTCTAAGAGGAAGTTAGCTTGCAAATGTGACTTTTGGTTTGTTAAAAGAACACAACAGCTATTTTTTTTTTTGGAATACCAATGATAGCACGCCATATGGACTAGCCATTAGATATAAATAGGGTTTTCTACTACAATTTCAGCAAATTTGATGTAAGAAGAGAAATCACGATCGTGAATGATCAGTCACGATCGCGAAATGTGTCTAACAGACATTTAGTGCAAGATCTACCTAGCATGCCTTAGAGATTTAGACCTAACTTCTTTGTAGCGTCTCTTTGGTGGTTATTACCTCTAAATACTCTACCAAACAGACATGAATGTAAGACAACAGCATTAAATATAGCTAAACTCTTGCAATTTTATTTCTCAATCATCAATTCTTTGCATGAGAGTTGGTATTATTGAGTGTAAGCATTAAACACTATTGTAATTGGGTTCTAGAGTTAGCCTAGTTGTAAAACTCTTGTAATAGGTTAAGTGTGAGCCTTTAGGAAACACTTGAGAGGTTTTTATGTGAGCCTTAAAACACAAGTTGTCAGGTTATATGTGAGCCATGATATACAATGTGTATAAGTTTGGTGTGAGCTTGAAAACACCATACAGAGTTATTGGAATACTCAATTATGAAGAATTAGGGAGTGGATGTAAGTTTAATTAACACCCAAACCATTATAAAATATTGTGCCACCATCTCTTCTCCTACTTCTTTTATATCCAGCTTTCATTACCTTCCCTCTAATTTTTAAATTTACCATCAATTCAACCCCCCCCCCCCCCTTTTTGGTGCTTAAGAGCTAATAAGTGATACCAGAGCTTGGTCTCATTAAAACCCATAATTGTGTGAGCAAATACTAATGGCACAAAAAGGAATCCACACCCATCTCAAGTCATACTTTGATGGATCCGACTATATGTATTAAAAGTATAAAATGAAGACATATTTGGATAGTGATGTGGTAGATCTTTGGGATATAATTGCAAAAGAATAAAAACCTCCGACTAAGGTGGTTGATGGAAGTAAACAATCAATCTCAAGGGAGGAATGGGTGAAAGCTCATAGAAGATCAAATGGAAGGAACAAAAGAGCAATGGCAATCCTTATTTCCTCCATGTCGAGGAAGGAGATTGGAAGAGTATAACATTGCCTCACGGCTTATGGAATATGGAAAGCTTTGGAGAACTATCATAAAGGCATAACTTTGGTAAAGTCTAGCAAATTAGAGATGTATGCGACAAAACAGGTGTATTCATGATGAAAGACAACAAAAGCATCACCGATATGATGAATAGACTCCAATCCATCATCACAAACATGAAGAGATTTGAAAGATTACTCACCAATCATAAGGCAAACACCAAAATACTCAAATCTTTATGTAACATCCTCAACCCAAATCATATGCATTTTAATTATGTTATATTTGAAAATATGCACTAGATAAATGATTTTTTTTAGACATGTGAATTGGAGAAACGCAACGATAACACTTGCACCCTTACATTTGGGGCACTTGAACATATATGTAATGTTTGTATAATTACATGGAAAATTATCTTATTTTGTGTGCATGTTATAGTATCATAAATAATGGTGTTTTAGAGCTTAATTAAAAGTATAAGGAGCATCTAGGGAGTAGGAGATAGATGAAGGTGCTTAAGGAGCGAAGAAGATGGACTAAAAGAGGAAAAGTGAACTTCCAACCAATGGAAATGAAACACCATGATTTTATCTTATTATAATAAGTTTACATATGACATTTAGGGTCAGATTATTGAGGAAAAACCATGAGTTATACCAGAAGAAAGAGAGAGCTAAGGAAGAAAGAATGAAAGGAAGAAGAAGAAGAAGAAGAAGAATGAGAGGGAGAGGGAGAAGAGTGAGCCGCCTAAGGAAAGAGTCCTAAGGTTTTCTAATTCTGGGAAAATAGGTAAGTTAATTTATCTTCTTGTTAACTGAAATTAACCTTTCATGACATGTTAATCATGCATGGTTCGTGAGAATTATGGAGTAATTGAGGTAGGGCTCTTGGATGGAAGTTGTAATCCAAGAGAACAAGAGTTGATTCTATTGGTTTTGTTGTTAGAGTAGAATTTTGCACCTATAATTTCATAACCCTATAAGAGGAATTAGGGAAAGTTCAAATATCAAAGTTGTAGCTTTATGTCTCATATAAATGCATATGAAATAGTTTTGCTTGATTTTGTGCCTGTAAGGAGATATGACTCCTTCAGTAGGGCTGGGTCACATACGAACCGAGATGATTTCAGTCTTCTGTTATCTTATATTTTGATGGCCTTATATTCTGATTTTGACAAAGTGAAAAACATAAAGATTGTAGCTTTATATCCCTTCTAAATACCTATAAATCAGTTTTGATTGATTTGCTATGTGGAAAGAGATATGGCTTATTGATTGGGACTGACCCTGTACCAGGATGAAACGTCACATTGCTTTTAATTCTATTTTCCAAGAATTTGATGGCCATAGATTCAGAATTTGATGATGGTCCAAACTTTAAAGTTGTATATTTTTGTCTGATCTACATGTCTATGAAATATTGTTGCAAAATCCAGCATGGTTTTTGAGATATTTTTCCTTCATCATGACTGTTTATCAACATGTTACAAACCTGCTCACCCTGAGATTTTGTCCTTTGTTTAGGTGACTTTATAGACTGAATTAGATAATGACTAAAACATGAAAAATGTTCCTTTATATGTTTTATAATTGGTGGTAGATTATTATTACAACTGGATTGGTACAATTTGAGATACACCCAAGAATGTAAGACCTACTCAGACTGAGATGACATTACAATAAGGCAAAATTCAAAAATTCACCACATTTTCTATGTATCTGATATTGACTTGAAATTTGAATATGTTGTATCATTATGTGTCCAATTTATTTAAAGAAAAGAATCAAGTAATTTGGATGAGTATATCTAGAGTTATTACTGTGAGAGTATAGCAAGCTCATGCTGCCATATAAGGAAAATATGCATAAATACTAAGTCCACTTGCATGAATCATGCCATAGTTGCATAACAAGATGAAAATCTAACTTTATCATCATGAATTGATTTGGTGTATTGAAATAGGTCCTTGAGCCATTGAGGATAATAGTGGGAATAAGCTGGGACCATCTTCAGCTAAATAAGCTTGAAGGAGGAGGTAAGTAAATAGCAAATGGTACTATATGTATGATTGGTTAAATACCATGAACTTATACTCAATGGAATGAAATGTTGTTTAATGTGATGATATTGTGGAATATATAAATGAAAGATTGTTACACTCTTGATTATTTATTTTCATGAGATGTCGATAATATTTGATAGCCTGAATGGCGATAATATTTGATAGCCTGTGTGGCGATAACATTTGATAGCCTGTGTGATAACATTCGATAGCCTATGTGGCAGTAACATTTGATAACCTGTGTGGCAGTAACATTTGATAGCCTATGTGGCAGTAACATTTGATAACCTGTGTGGTAATAATATTCAATAGCCTATGTGGCAATGAGATATATAGCCTAAGTGGCAACAGCCTGTGTGGTAATAACATTTGATAGCCTATGTGGCATTTAAGAGTAAAAACTCTTTATTTCGTGCATAGATATGATGATGAGTTATTAATATTTAAATGTTTGTTATGTTAATTGAGATTGAAGTATCATTATGCATTTACTTACTGAGTATGCAAACTTACTCTTTTGCATTAAATTTTCTTTCAGAAAGAGTAGACTAAAGATTGCATCCAATATACATTTCGAAGTTATTGTCTAGCAGTGTAATAGAGGTTGGGCCAGTATGTAGTCAATTAGTATTTTAGTTTGTTTATCCATATATGTTTTGTTGTAAATAGTTACTATGTGGCGAACAAGAGACATAATGAAAGAAAAAAATTTTAAATCAGGTCTTTTAATGACAATGGATAGACTCAGAGAGAATTTTAATGATTATTAAATGGGATGTCACATTTAATGGTATAAGAGCAGGTTCATGATTCTGTAGATATATGTAATATGAATGTGATATATATGATATTTGCATTGTGTTAATACTTACATGCATTGGCATATAGGAGTATGGGTGCACCTGATAGAGTTCATGTTGGCCCAGAGGTTAGAGATGAGTCTGTTGAGTCTATTCATGCACGTGAGCATCTTGACCATGTTGCAAAGAATCTTGAGATGTCAGGAAATATTTCAGTTGTGGGTGTAAACCCAAATATCATGTAGTTTGCTGAGATGATGCAAAGATTTGCAATACAAGCATATGCAGGACCTTCCATAGAGAAGAATTATGATAGATTTAGGAAGCAAGAGGCAATTGACTTTGAGGGCACTATTGATCTGTTGAGGCTAAAGAATGGCTTAGAAGAACTGAGAGAATCTTCAATAGGCTTGAATGTACCCCAAAGCAAAAGCTGAAGTATGCAGTATCATTGCTTCAAAAGAATGCATTAAACTAGTGGGAGACTATTCCAGGTAGCACTGCCCAACCGATGACTTTGACGTAAGGTGATTTTCTAAGGGAGTTTGCAAACAAATACATGCGAGTAGTATACTTAGATAAGAAAAAGATGGAGTTTTTACAATTACAGCAAAATAATATGATAGTGGTAGACTATGAAGCACAATTTGTTAAACTCTCAAGATATGCCCCAGAGTATATAGTTATAGAGGAATTGAAGTGCCAGAAATTTGAGAAATGACTAAGGTTAGAAATTTGAGATCGATTAGCAGCTAAGCCAGCCAATTATACTACATTAATAGCAACAGCTATCCGAGCTGAGGAGATGATCCAGGAGAAGAATGCAATTGAGGCGAGAAGGAAGAGAAGTTACATAGAGTAGGGTGGAGAACCAAATAGAGCAATAAAAAAAGATGGTTTCACATCATTTAAGGGATCGAGATTTCAAGGATTTACTAATAATCAAAGAGGCAAAGGCCAAAATCATCTTGGTATATTCGTATTTATGGCATCGGGTAGAGGTAGCTATGGAAGTTTTGAAGGCTCAAAAGGTAAGAGAGGACCTATGGACATATTGGGTAGAGGTGTAGCTCTAATTTGTAATAATTGTGGAAGAACTCATTATGGAGAGTGTTGGTGACCTAAAAGGCTTACTTGCAATACCTGTAGACAACCAGGCCACATGAGTCGAGATTGTCCAATGGCAGGTTCGATTAGAAGAAAATCTCATGTATTTGGGCATAATAGTGTTGGGGAGAATTTTCATGACACTAGCATAAGCAGAGGTCGAGGTAGAGGTAGAGGTAGAGGAGGACATGGTGGGCCAACTTCAGGTTTTAGTGGAGGACAGGTAGCCCATACTCAATCACGAGCTTGAGTTTATGTTATCACTCGTCAAGAGGCTTCAATAGCTCCTGGAGTTATTTCTGGTACAGTTTTTATTTGTAATGTAGATACTTATGTTTTGATAGACCCAAGATCCACACATTCATTTATGTCTTTAGAATTTGCATCACGGGCGCATGTTGTAGTTGAATCTTTAGGATATGATTTAGGTGTTTTGATGCCTGTTGGAGGTATTGTGATCGTAAACAAAGTATGTAAAACTTGTCCTCTGTTAGTATGTGGTGTTATGTTGACTGCAGATTTAATATTGATGAACTTTAAGGAATTCTATATTATTTTGGGGATGGACTGGTTAGCAAAACATCATGCAGTTTTAGATTGTCATACTAAAGAATTGATGATCAGATCTTCAGGACAATTAAGAGTTATATTTGTTGGGGAGAACAAAATTATTCTGACTTGTTTAATCTCAGCTATTCAGGCTTTTCAACTAATCAAAGAAGGTTGTGATGCATTTCTAGCAAGTGTGGTGGACATTAGTGTTCCTAGTTTAGGTTTGGCAGATATTCCTACAGTGAGAGAATTTCCAGAAGTGTTTCTTGATGATTTACTGGGTTTGCCACCACATAGAGAAGTTGATTTTAATATTGAGACCTTGCCAGGAGTGGCACCTATTTCTATTGCACCATATCGAATGGCAGTAGTGGAACTACAAGAATTAAAGAAACAATTAGAAGAGTTGTTACAAAAAGGTTTCATTTGATCTAGTACATCTCCTTGGGGGGCACCAATGTTATTTATGAAGAAAAAGGATGGGAGTATGCGATTGTGTATTGATTATAGGCAATTGAATCGAGTAACAGTAAATAATAAATATCCCTTACCGAGAATTGATGACTTACTTGACCAACTTCGAGGAGCAATTTTCAAAATTTGATTTGAGGTCTAGGTATTAGCAGTTGAGGGTTGTTGAGACAGACATTTCAAAAATTGCTTTTCGTACTAGGTATGGTCACTATGAGTTCCTTATTATGCCTTTTGGGTTAACTAAAGCACCGGCAACATTTATGGCATTAATGAATCGTACCTTCCAGCAATATCTTGATCAGTTTGTAATTGTGTTCATTGATGACATTCTCATATAGTCACAAAATCATGAGGAGCACTAGCAACATTTGAGAATCGTATTGTGTATCTTAAAGGAAAAACAACTATATGCTAAATTGAACAAATACGACTTTTGGATGGAACAAGTGATCTTTTTAGGGCATATTATGTCTAGACATGGTGTTCAACCTAATCAAGCTAAGGTGAAAGCCATTTTGGAGTGGGATCCACCTAAAAATGTATCAGAGGTGCGTAGTTTTCTCGAGTTGGTTGGTTATTATAGACGATTTGTGGAAGGATTCTCCATTATTGTTGAGCCATTGACAAAATTATTACGAAATAATGTAGCATTTAAATGGGATGATCAATATCATCGAAGTTTTGAGGAACTAAAGAAGAGATTAACTACGGCATCGATACTGACATTACCATCAACAAATGGTGGATTGGTGGTGTACACTGATGCATTAGGACAGGGGTTAGGTTGTGTTTAATGCAGCATGGAAAAGTGATAGCTTATGCTTCTCGACAGCTAAGGCCTCATGAGCTGAATTATCGTACCCATTACTTAAAATTGGCAACCATTGTCCATGCCCTGAAAATTTGGAGGCATTACTTGTATGAAAGGACATTTCAGATTCTGACAGATCATAAAAGTCTGAAATATATTCCAACACAGAGAGAATTGAACCTAAGGCAGAGAAGATGGATGGAATTATTGAAGGACTATGATTGCACTATTGATTATCATTCGGGTAAGGTTAATGTTATTGCTGATGCTTTGAGCCAAAAAGCCTTAGATGTTGTTGCTGGTATGGCTGGTTATAATTTGACATCCTTGGTTAATCTTCGTGCTTTAAATGTAAAATTGGAGATTGAGAATGTGACAGCTTTAATGGCTACTCTTCAGTTAAAGCCTGTGATAGATGACAAAATTAGAGAAGTTCAGATGAAGGATCCATATTAGCAGAAAATGCTATAGAAGATACTGAGAGGTAAAAAGACTAATTTTTTTATTAGAGATGATGGGATGATAGTGATGGGCAGTCGAGTCTGTGTACTAGATGTTGATGGTTTGAGATCAGAGATTATGCCAGAGGCATACAATACACCATATGTTATGCACCCTGAAAGTACAAAAATGTATAGAAACCTGCAGTCACATTTTTGGTGGTCAACGATGACAAAAGATATAGCTGAGTTTGTATCGAGATGTTTAACCTACCAACAGATCAAGGCAGAACATCAAGCACTAGCAGGTAAGTTGCATTCTTTATCTATTCCCGCATGGAAATGGGAGAAAATTTTAATGGATTTTGTTATTGGTTTGCCTCATACACAAAAAAGGCATAATGTTGTTTGGGTTATTATAAATAGACTCACAAAATCTGCACACTTCTTGCCTATATGACAAACAGATTCACTTCATAGATGTTGCTGAGACTGTGAGATTACATGGCATTCCTATTTCTATTGTGTCAGATAGAGATCCTCGATTCACTTCTCATTTTCGGAATAGCTTACAAATAGCTTTGGGTGCTCGTTTGAATTTTAACACTGCTTTTCACCCACAGACTGATGGTCAATCAGAAAGGACCATTCAGACATTTGAGGATATGATGCGAGCTTGTGTGTTAGAATTCAAAGGCAATTGGGATGATCATTTGCCATTAATGGAATTTGCATATAATAATAGTTATCACTCTAGCATTGGCATGGCACCATATGAAGCTTTATATGGCAGGAAATGTAAAAGTCCAATTTGTTGGGATGTTGAAGGGATAAGACAGTTAGAAGGACCCGAGATGGTACAAGATACAGTGGCCAAAATCCAAGTAGTCAGAAGGTGTTTGCTAGCTGCTCAAGAAAGGCAAAAAGGATATGTTGATAAACATAGACGAGAAATGGAATACCAGGTTAAAGATAAAGTATTTTTGAAAGTTTCACCATGGAAAGGCATTATTAGGTTTGGTAAACAGGGAAAGTTGAGTCCAAGGTACATTGGGCCATATGAGATCATAGAGAGAATTGGGCCTTTGGCATATCAATTAGTATTACCAGTAGAATTATATCAGATACACAATGTGTTCCACATTTCTATGCTTTGAAGGTATCGTTCTGATCCTAGCCATGTATTATCAGAGCTAGAGATTGAATTGTCTGATGATATGACTTATCATGAAGAACCAGTTAAAATTCTTGATCAGTAACTAAAACAGTTAAGGAATCGAGTGATACCCTTGGTTGAAGTGAGATGGAGTCATCACTCACCTAAGAAGGCCATTTGGGAAGTAGAGGAACACATGAGACGATAATATCCCTATCTGTTCTAAAGTTATAGTAAGTAAAATTTCTAGGATGTAATTTCTATAAGTGAGGGAGAATTGTAATATCCTCAACCCAAATCATATGCATTTAATTATGTTATATTTGAAAATATGCACTGGATAAATAATTTTTTTTAGACATGTGAATTGGAGAAACACAACGATGACACTTGCACCCTTACATTTGGGGCACTTGAACATATATGTAATGTTTGCATAGCTGCAAGGAAAATTATCTAATGTTATGTGCATGTTATAGTATCATAAATAATGGTGTTTTAAAGCTTAATTAAAAGTATAAGGAGCATCTAGGGAGTAGGAGATAGACGAAGGTGCTTAAGGAGTGAAGCAGAGGGGACTAAAAGAGGAAAAGTGAACTTCCAACCAATGGAAATGAAACACCATGATTTTATCTTGTTATAATAAGTTTACATATGACATTTAGGGTCAAATTATTGAGGAAAAACTATGAGTTATACCAGAAAAAAAGAGAAAGCTAAGGAAGAAACAAAGAAAGGAAGAAGAAGAAGAAGAAGAAGAAGAAGAAGAAGGAGAGGGAGAAGAGTGAGCTGCCTAAGGAAAGAGTCCTAAGGTTTTCTAATTCTAGGATAATAGGTAAGTTAATTTATCTTCTTCCCAACTGAAATTAACCTCTCATGATAGGTTAATCATGCATGGTTAGTGAGAATTATGGAGTAATTGAGGTAGAGCTCTTGGATGAAAGTTGTAATCCAAGAGAACAAGAGCTGATTCTGTTGGTTTTGCTGTTAGAGCAGAATTTTGCACCCATAATTTCATAACCCTAGAAGAGGAATTATGGAAAGTTCAAAATATAAAATTTTTAGGTTTATGTCTCATATAAATGCGTATTAAACAGTTTTGTTTGATTTTGTGTGTGTGAGGAGATATGACTCCTTCAGTAAGGCTGGGTCACATACGAACTGAGGTGATCTCAGTCTTCTATTTTCTTATATTTTGATAGCCTTATATTTTGATTTTGACAGTGAAAAACATGAAACTTGTACCTTTATATCCCCTTTAAATACTTGTAAATCAGTTTTGATTGATTTTCTATGTGGAAAGAGATATGGCTCATTGATTGGGACTAACCCTGTACCGGGATGAAACCTCACATTTCTTTTAATTCTATTTTCCAAGAATTTGATGGCCATAGATTCAGAATTTAATGATGTTCCATACTTGAAATTTGTATATTTATGTCTGATCTACATGCCTGTGAAATATTCTTGCAAAATCCAGCATGGTTTTTAAGATATTGTCCCTTCATCATGACTGTTTGTCAACATATTACAAACCTACTCACCCTGAGATTTAGTCCTTTGTTTCTGTGACCTTATAGATTGAATTAGACAATATCTAAAACATAAAAAATGTTCCTTTATATGTTTTGTAACTGGTTGTAGATTATAATTACAACTGAATTGGTACAATTTGAGATACATCCAAGAATATAAGACCTACTCAGACTAAGATGACATTGCAATAAGGCAAAATTCAAAAATTAACCACATTTTCTATGTGTCTGATATTAGCTTGAAATTTGAATATGTTGTATCATTATGTGTCCAGTTTATTTGAAAAAAATAATCAAGTAATTTGGATGAGTATATCTAGAGTTATTGTTGTGAGAGTATAGCAAGCTTAGGCTGCCACATAAGGAAAATATGCATAAATACTAGGTCCACTTGCATGAATCATGCCATAGTTACATAACAAGATGAAATTCTTACTTTATCATCATGAATTGATTTGGTGTATTGAAATAGGTCCTCATGGAATTGAGGATAATAGTGAAAATAAGTCGAGACCATCCTCGGCTAAATAAGCTTGAAGGAGGAGGTAAGTAAATAGTAAATGATACTATATGTATGATTGGTTAAATACCATGAACTTATACATAATGGAATGAAATGTTGTTTAATGTGATGATATTATGGAACACAAAGATGAAAGATTGTTAAAAAGATGAAAGATTGTTATACTCTTGAATTATTTATTTTCATGAGATGTCGATAATATTTGATAGCCTGTGTGGCGATGATATTTGATAGCCTGTGTAGCGATAACATTTGATAGCATGTGTGGCGATAATATTTGATAGTCTATATGGCGATAATATTTGATAGCATGTGTGGCGATAACATTTGATAGCTTGTGTGGCAATAACATTTGATAAACTATGTGGCAGTAACATTTGATAGTCTATGTGGCAATAACATTTGATAGCCTGTGTGGCTATGAGATCTATAGCCTATGTGGCAAAGCCTGTGTGACAATAACATTTGATAGCCTATGTGGCATTTAAAAGTAAAAACTATTTATTTCGTGCATGGATATAATGATGAGTTATTAATACTTAAATGTTTGTTATGTTAATTGAGATTGAAGAATCGTTATGCATTTACTTACTGAGTATGCAAACTTGCTCTTTTGTATTCAATTTTATTTCAAGAAGAGTAGACTAAAGATTGCATCCAGTATACATTTCAAAGTTGTTGTCTAGCAGTGTAATAGAGGTTGGGCTAGTATGAAGTCAATTAGTATTTTAGTTTGTTTATCCATGTATGTTTTGTTGTAAATAGTTACTATATGGTGAACAAGAGACTTAGTGAAAGAAAAAAATTTAAATCAGGTCTTTTGATGACAATGGATAGACTCAGAGAGAATTTTAATGATTATTAAATGGGATGTCACACTTTACCTCTTAAAAAGTTGGGTGCAAGGGTGTGTAGCATTCAAGAGTCAAGTCAAAAAATAGGAAAGGTACCAATAGATGTCCTCATTCAAAATCTTTTTACTCATGACCTACCTTTGAAAAATGATGAGCAAATGAAGAAGATGAGAGCGCAAGGGGACAAGAATGACAAAATTGAAAAGAAGGCCTTGGCCCTTAAATCCTCAGCTAAAGACAAATAGGTAGAAGTTGTCTCAAGTGATGATGATAGTGAAAAAGAAGAGGAGGAGTTGGTCATGCTTCCTAGAAGAACCAAGGAGCTGATAAGAATAAGGAAGGATAGAAGGAACATCAAGAAGGCATCTCCCAACCTCAAAGAAAAGAAGAATGAAGTAACATGCTATGAGTATGGCAAGCAAGGCCATATCAAATATGATTACCCAAGCTAAAAAAAATAAGAAGAAAAGGGACAAAGAAAAGAAGAAAAGTTTCAAAGCCACTTGGTATGACAGCTCTAGTAAGGAGGATAAAGATGAGGAAGAAGCAAATTTGTGTTTCATGGTATAAGAGGACTTTTCTAATAAGGTAAGTTCTTTACCCTATTCTAGTGACAATTATAGATGATAAGCTGTAAAAGCTCTTACATTAAGATGTGATAAGTACAAGTTATAAATGAAAACATACAAAAAGAGATGCTCAAAACTAGAAAATAAGTTCAACTCATTAAATGAGCTTGTAAGTGAGTTGAGGACTTCAAATGAAGAACTCAAAAAATCTATTGAGAGTCTTACTAAATCATCTTTTTGTTTAAACTCCTTGAGAAAGAAAAATGATACTCTAAAAGGAGAGGTAATTGAGCTTAGAAATTATATTTCTAAGTTTCACAAAAGGAAGAAAGCTTTAGATACATTAATTATATCTCAAAGATCTCCCTTAGTAAGTCATGGTCTAGGCATCAATGGAGCCTCTTCATCATCTACACCCTTTATCACTACTTTTATTAGAGCTTCAACACCTCAAACATCTAGCATTAAGGTACTTGGAAGGAAGAGTGCTCCTAGCACTAAGCCACTTATGCCCAAGGGCAAAGAAAAGGCATCTCAAGGCTCAAAGCTTAAGCCTAAAAAGGCTAATCATGCTTTCGTCTATAATAAGAAGCATGCTCACCCTAACATACAAAAAATTCTCTTCTACTCATAATCATTCTTGCACATGCTCTCATTCTCACCATTATGGTATGAGAAGGCCCTCTACTCATGCTAAAGTTTTGCTTAGAGAAAGACTTATAAGTCTAAGCTCCAATGTCACTATTGTATGAAGTTTGGTCACATAAATACTTTATGCTATATTAAGAAGGCTCAACTCAAATTAGAGGACCTTTTAAAACCTAATCCCTAAGGATCTAACTATATTTGGGTACCTAAACAAAAGTGATCTATTTTTTTGGTATGTACCAATGTATGGTGGCCATTAATGAAGACAATGATTGGCATATGGATAGTAGATATTCGAAGCATATGACAGCAATAAAAAGCTATTCATAGTCATAAAAGAAAAGGAAGGAGGCAATGTCACTTTTAGGAATAATGCCAAAGGTAAGGTAATTGTCATTGGAACAATTAATAAGAATGGTTGTTCACTTATTGACAATGTTTTTTTAGTTGATGGTTTACAACATAATTTGTTAAGTGTAAGTCATTGTGTGATAAACGTAATAAAGTCATATTTGATCCTAGAGAATGTCAGGTTACCACTTTGGTGGATAAGAAGGTAATCTTTAATAGTGAAAAGAGGGGTTATACCTATCTAATTGACTTAGACAATTTGGCTAACCAATCTTTCAAGTGTATTGTATCTCTTAAAAATGAAGCTTGGCTTTAGCATATAAGACTTGGTCATGCTAACATCGAGCTCCTACAAAGCCTATCAAAGGAGAGCTAGGAAGAGGTCTTCCTAAGCCTAAAATTCACAAAGGACAAGACTTTTGGACCTTGTCAAATAGGGAATCAACATCAAACTTCCTTCAAAGCAAAGAATGTTGCAAGTGTATCTAATCTTCTTCAACTTTTTCATATGGACTTAATTGGACCTACTAGAAAATCTAGGCTAGGTGGGAAGTATTATGCATTTGTCATAGTTGATGATTACTTTAGGTTTACTTGGTGTCTTTTCTAGCTCATAAGAATGATACTTTTGATGCTTTTAAAAGTTTTGCAAAAAGAGTTCAAAATGAAAATGGTTACTTCATCTCTTCTATAAGGAGTGACCATGGAAAAAATTTTCAAAATGAATCTTTTGAAACTTATTATTTAGAGAATAGGATTTCTAATAATTTTTCTACTCCTATAAGCCCATAACAAAATGGTGTTGTAGATAGGAAAAATAGGACATTAATAGAGATGGCTACAATTATGGTCAATGAGTATTCCTTGCCCAATTACTTTTAGGCCAAAACCATCAATACTTTTTATTATATTGCTAATCATGTATTTAAAAGTGTCATTCTCAACAAAACCTCTTATGAGCTTTAGAATGGTAAAAAAAAAAAAAAACCTAAGATTACATACCTTAGAGTTTTTTAATATAAATGTTACATTTTTAATACCAAGGACAACCTTGGAAATTTTGCTTTGAAGACAATTGAAGGTATAATTCTAGCCTATTCCACCTTTAGTAAAGCCTATAGGGTTTTCAATAAAAGTACTATGGTTATTGAGTCTATGAATATTGTGTTTGATGAGTCTAATAAACTTAATCTTAAGAAAGGTTATCTTGTTGATAGTCTTATAGGTGACTTTGAGAAATTAGAGCTAGATTCAACTCTAAAAGAAATGGTGATTGACCTTAAAGATAACAAGTCATTAAAAGAAGAAAAGGAATCCTAACTATAAGAAGTAAAAATTCCAGCTCAAGATCTTCCCAAGGATTGGAGATTCTCTAAACATCACCCAAAAGATCTAATCATTAGTGAGACATCCAAAGGAGTAAGTACTAGATCCCAACTTCATGCATTAGATAATAATTTTGCATTTGTTTCTCAACTTGAGCCAAAATCAGTTGATGAAGCTATTGATGATGAAAGTTGGGTGATTGCTATGTAAGAGGAACTCAACCAATTTGAGAGAAATAAAGTATGGAAACTAGTTCCTAGGCCTAAGGAACACCCTATTATGGGATGCAAGTGGGTGTTTAGGAATAAGTTAAATGAGCAAGGTTTCATTACTAAGAACAAAGCTAAATTGGTTACAAAGGGATACAACCAAGAAGAAGACAATAATTATGATGAAACCTATGCCCTTATAGCAAGATTAGAGGCCATTAGGATTCTCTTACCATATGCTTGTCACATGAATTTTAAACTCTCTCAAATGGATGTTAAAAGTGCATTTTTGAATGGACTTATTGAAGAAGAAGTTTATGTTGAACAACCTCCTAGTTTTGAATCTCATGCTTTTTTAAATCTTATTTTCAAACTAACTAAAGCCTTATATGGTCTCAAACAAGCTCCAAAAGCTTGGTATGAAAGGCTTAGTTCATTTTTTTTTTATAGAATGATTTTGAAAAAGGCAAGGTTAAAGCACAATCAAGACACTCATTATACAAATCTATGTTAATGACATTATATTTAGTGCTAGTAATGAATCTTTTTGTGAAGATTTTGCTAAGTGTTTGACTAAGAAATTTGAGATGAACATGATGGGAAAGCTCAAGTTCTTCTTGGTCTACAAATCAAGCAAACCAAAGAGGGCATCTTCATCAATCAAGCCAAATACACAAAGGATCTACTCAAGAGGTTTGGAATGGATGGATGCAAAGTAGCTAAGGCACTAATGAGTGCTACCATCAAACTAGCCAATGATGAATCAGGTAAGCAAATTGATAAGAATAGGTATAAAGGTATGATTGGTTCATTCCTCTATCTCACTACTTCTAGACTCGATATTATGTTTAGTGTATACATGTGTGCTAAATTTCAATCATGCCCTAAGGAATCTCATTTAAATGTTGTTAAAAGGATTCTTAAATATTTACATGGCACATTGTATTTAGGGTTATGGAATCCTAGAAATTCATCATTTAATCTTCTAGGTATTCAGATACGGATTATGCAAGTAGTTTATTAGATAGGAAGAGCACTTCTGGAACTTGCCTATTTATAAGAGAATGTTTAGTTTTTTGGTTTAGTAAAAAGCAAGTTTCATATGCCTTATCCACTGTCAAAGTGGAATATATGGCAGTGGGTTGTTGTTGCAACCAAGTTCTTTAGATGAAACAATAACTCAAGGATTATCGCAAGGTTGTTGACCACATTCCTATCAAATATGACAACATAAGTGTAATAAATTTTTCAAAGAGTCTCATCCAACACTTTAAGAGCAAGCACATTGACATTAAGCATCATTTCCTTAGATATTGTTGTCCCTTGACACCAAGAAAGGGGGTTGAATTGGTGTATAAAAAATTAAAAGACAAAAAAGAGGGGAAGAAGAATGAGTAGAGATGAGACAACGATTTATAGTGGTTCAGGTATAATTGACCCTATGTCCACTCTTCAATCTATCAAGTGGGTATTTCACTAACTTAAGGTGTTTTCAAGCTCACACCCAACTTGTACAACTTGTGTTTTGATGGCTCACACACAACCTTACAACAATGTATTTTTAGGCTAACATACAACCTCACTCAAGTGTTTCACTAGGCTCACACTTAAACCTTTCTTAAAGTGTTTTTACAGGCTAACACTACAACCTTATAACTTGGTGTTTAATGCTCACACCTAACACTTACAATTTCATAAAGAAAATTGAAGAAAATGAGCAGCAAAGATTAAGAGAGTTAATTACTTGTAATAAATTTCTTAGCAACCTTCTTCATGGTTGTTTGATGGAGTATTTATAGCCAAACTTCACCAAAGAGACATTGCAGAACATAGCTCATCAAATTTTTGAGACATGCTTGACAGATTCTACATTAAATGCTTGACAGTCTCAATTCGCGGTCGCGAAATCCAAATTTCTGAAGGAAAATCTCATTTGCGTCTAACGGCTAGTCCACGTGGCAGCTTCTGATTAGTTCACAAGGAAAATATAGTCGTTGCTCTTTTACGTACTTTTATAAGTTGCGATCGCGAGCTTTCTTGCACAGGAGGCGACATAGGACGCGAATTCGTCTGCCAAAAATGGTTATCTTCTTCTTCACAATTTGCAATCGCGACCAACAAGATGCCTTCACGAATTTTGACTTCCAACGGTCTGTTGGAACACGTGTCATGTTGTGACTATGGACTTGCTGCCCTCCTTAGTTACTTCAAAATTTGCGGTCGTGACTAAGGCGTGAAACACACCTCGATTTTGTCTGTCAATTTTGGACTTTGTCATTTGGATGAATCGCGGTAGAGAATGTCTCTGCGATTTTGCCTGTCTGTTTTCTAGTAATGCTTCTTCATATATCGCGGTTGCGAATACAAAGCAGCGGTCGTGATTTAGAAGTCATTTTTCATACTTGAGAAATTTTGAGCTTTATCCAACTTCCAACTTTAGATAAAAACTAAAGGCTGCAAAATAACACTTATTTGAAATATTAGACATGATCAATCTCCTTTGTCAAGATCAAAAGAGGTCCAAGACTTGGGTTAACTACCCTAGTCCAACAATCTCCCCCT
>CATIWR010005845.1:0-15066 GCA_949677035.1 Omphalea diandra | reverse complement strand
TTTAAGAAAAGAGCAAATTTTCTTAATCATTTGAAATAACTCTCAAGATTAGAAAATTCTGATTTTAAACACTGAAAGCAACAATTGCATTCATTATAAATTCTTCAATGATCTTATAAAAATCAATTACATCAGAAATTTGCACGGCTAGTAGCAAGCTAAAATATCTGAGTGGAAAAAGAACTTTAGATCAAAACAAACTCTAAGGGTTTGTTTGGATTGAGTGTTTATAAAGGATTGAAAGAGTTATTAATGAAATGGAATGAATGAATTTGGTTTGGAAAGAAAATGTTGAATTATATTTGTGTTTGGGATGGTAGGAATAGAAAGGAATGATTTAAGATTAATTTTGTTTATTTGCAATAGAATAGAATGAAATGTTAACTTACAAATAGACAAAAATACCCTTCCATATACTGATTCAACAAATTAAATGATTTTAAGTTGATTATATTATGCAAATAAATTATGTTAAATGAATGTTTAAGAAATTTAATTAAATCATATCAAGAGTATTGATTTATTTAAGTTTACTTAAGTTAATGATTAATTTAATTTAATTAAGAACATTATGCGACTTGATTTAATCTAATGTATTTAATTATTAGAAATTAAATTCTTATATGAGAATAATTTTATTAATTTTGAGAAATCAAATCATTTATGAGAAATATTTCATGCCATGAAATAATTAATTATGAATGATTTGTTATTTAATTTAAATAAATTTAATGTTAATTTATTTAAGTGAAAATATCATATTTATAATTAAGAGAATTAATATAAACATGTTAATTTATATATTTTATGAAAATTGATTTAATTATGGACGAAGAATTTAATTTTATGAAAATTAAATATTTTGGGCATAGATTTTAATTATAAGAATTTTAATTATTATATTAATATCATTTTGATTATTATTATCATTAAATTAAAATAAAAATAAAAATAATGAAAAAAGTATAAAAAAAATCATATTTTGGCCAAAAACCCCAAAATGATGACAAAATCGTCTTTTCATTTTTAAATTCATAGAAACACCTAAATTTAGGGTATTTTAATATGTTGATTTGGGTAGAAATTTGAGATATTTCAATATATTAATTTGGGTAATTTTGAAAAGGTTTAACCTTTCATTTTACTTCAACACGTTGTATTCAAATATAAAATTATTTTCTAAATTAATTTCTTCTCTGTCATTATATTATAAACTTTCAATCCAAACATTCTACGTTCCCACAGAACCAAGCTCAGTCCCCTCTACAAATCTAAACCAAAACCAATACCCTCTCCGTAACCCTTCACGACAGCGTCCACCATGCTCAGGCAGCGTCTATCCTCCACTCTCCGTACACGAGGAGCCGCAGCAGCAGGGCCCAGTAGGTGGAAATCACCAGGGCACGAGGAGAGGCCCAAGGGATACCTATTCAACCGGACTCCACTGCCACCTGGACAGCCGCGTAAGTGGGAAGACTGGGAACTGCCTTGCTACATCGCGAGCTTCCTCACCATCGTTATTCTGGGCGTTGGATTGAACGCCAAACCCGATCTTACCATCGAGACTTGGGCGCACCAGAAGGCACTCGAACGCCTCGAGATGGAGAAGCTGAGCGAATCGGAGTAAGAAATACATTGACTCTTCTGGATCGGAGCGTTTGTAGGTTTATGTTTTTTACTGTGTTGTTGATAATGTGTAGTTTAATAGAAGGGGTTTTTTATTCTCTGGTGGGAAAAAAAAAAAAGAATCAGGATGGAGCTTAGTTACTGTGAATTTTCTAATTTGGATGGTGTTGCTGATGTTATAAATTTCAATGAGTTTAAATTTCTAATTAGGTTCCTGTTCGTTCGCTCAGTTTTGGGGTAATTTTGTTTTTTAGATGTATGATTTTCCTGACCTGGTTAAATTGGTGTGTTTAGATTGTGCTGGTGTATAAGTTATGGGTGGTGAAATATTGTCAATAATAAGTAATGTATTATTGTCGGTTAGTAGCTTGAGTTTGATTTCTCTGAGCTTTTGACAGTCCAAGTTTTCTTCAGTTGTAATATAGGATTTAGTATGTTAGGGTGCAATGTAGATAGGAGAATACATAATATAATGGGACGAAGTTGGAGTTTAGGTTTCACCCCTTTGGATGCAATGCAGTGATGTATATAAGCATTTTCAGACTACTGTGATATCCTCCTCATTGTAATCTTTTAACTTTTTTAACTCTTGCCTTTATTAAAATCTTTGTTCAAACATAGTTCCTCCTTAAACCTGATTTATTTCACCTCTAGCTAATCTAAGTCTGCTTTGACTTTGCTAATTTATAAGATCCTTCATTACTCTTTAATTAGTTATCTTATTCTGGGTGTAAGTAAAACTACAGCTTTGGATATTTAGTTTCGTGTCTGTTCTGGAGTCCGGACTTTTGTCTGGATTCAGATGTTTTCATTAAAACTAAGGTATCAACTTCTTGGTGGGTTTGGCAGGATATCATGCTGAAGAGTAAATAGTCGATTTTGTGGAAGGTTTCATGTATTTGAGGGAGGTACTTTGGTCAAGTTTTGGGTAATAATTCATCAACCTTTTTTTCTGGTGTATGAGGAATCTCAATGTCTTTTTAGGCATGGTTGTTACAAGTAATTATGCTTATGATTACAAGTCTTTGCACTGAGACTTTTCTTTGGGGGAGGTGGACTAACATATGATTAGCTGGTACCAAATTTTGCATATGTGATAACATTATTTCTTGTGCTGTTATCTATTTGTGTGTAAAGTTTTAGGAAATAGTTTATCGAATATTTTCCCTGGTGGAATGGGAATGTTTGTTTCATTTTAGGAAGGGTTTTAGTTTTGGCATATTGTGCATCTGATGCCAAACTTTGTGCTATGATTTTATTTTGACTCAACAAAATCACTTGACTAGCCATGTTAGTTACAACCAAATCTCTCAAACTATATATTTCAACAAAAGTATTACCAGAATAATGACAGTAATATATTTTCTTTTATTCGATTTAACCTTCATACGGACCGTTAAAACTTTGAAATTTATTTCTCATTTCTATATTCTATACTGACGTGAATGACTAATATAGCATGTTTGGACTGCAACATCAGCATTTCTTTCAACATTCCAATAACATTTTGGTCAGATTATGCTTTGAATGGCCGAATTGCAACTATGTGACATGCTTAGTGACTTTTACAAGCCAAATTGAATTAAAGTGATGATGCTGTTGGTATCAAGTGCAAATTCCAGTGATCATAGCTACAGTGTACTTGGTTTAGCATATTCAAACCATTATGATGTCATTTGGAGCCTAAAAAATGGGGTGGAATATGGAAATATGTGGTGTGCCGGGAAATAGATATCTTGGTAGGTGTTTGTGGTTGTGGGAAAATTCTGAAGTATAAACTGGATTTTGACCTTAATTACGTCGGGGTTAATTGGTGAAATTTGCTTGAAGAATGGGTGTTGATCCTTATAACTGAGGCTTGACATTGTAGCCTCTAAATGAGGCTAGAATAATCATGTTAATAATTAGAATATGTTTATGAAGTTAGTCAGATATCTAGAAAACTCAGCTTGTCAAATACAGAAGCTATGTTTGACAACCAAGCACTGAATAATTCTGGCATATGGCACAATTAGATCACTTCAATTGTTGGCTTTTAGTTATATTTAAAATATATGGTACAATTGGGTCATTTAAGTTGTTAGTTCTTAATTTCTATTTAAAATGAATTTGTGAGCTTGCGTGAATTATTTTATTGTTGATGTTCAGATAGCCATATGTTTGTCTGCCTGTGCTAGATTTAAAGAGTGGATTTTGTTGGAAAAATTTTATGGTATTTGTAGTTTCCCTCTGTGGATTATGTCTCATGGTAAAGAATTCATTTCATGTGAGGATGGTCACCTCTGTGGCTATAAGAGTCGTGTTGAGATTTATTGCATGGTTTCACAAATAGCATGCATTTCCATCTGAATCCTGATGTTTATTATTCCATATTTGAAGTCAGGTGCAATTTTTTGTTTTATTCTTATGTAGTGCAGATTGGATTTATTAAAAGATTTGAAAAATATAGAGGTAAATTTCTCCGACGGAGGGAGTTAGGTGACGTTTTCAGCTTCTTTGTGCCGATAGACTAGAACATTTTGGCACTTGGTTTTATATGTTGTATTAATGGCTCAAATAAAGTATGTGGTCATTTCAGGCTAATACTTCCGTAATTAGTTGGAGCTCCATCTGAGAATAGGCTCAGGTGTTGTGTTTCTGAGTTTGAGGTCAAGCGCTGCTGTAAGCACTCAACTTATTAGCTTGCACTTAAACTTGAATTCTATCTCAAATGAGTTGAAATTGAACAAAATGAAGCTTGGTTAAGTCAGTTTTAGCGGTAGAGCTTTAGCTTCAGCCCTACAAAAAGCCTTACCAAACCAAGCTAAATGTCTTATGTACTTCAACTTGACTCGTACACATTGTGACAGTATTGGGGACGGAGTCTCTAAAAGTTGTGGTTGAGTGCAAGGCTGCTGTGTGTTGTTAAGCTTTTTTCTCACCTCATCAGAAGTCACTTTTTAAAGCTATATTAAGTAGCACGCTTTTTTCATGTTTACACCAAATTTCATCATTAGCAGGCTAAGTGCCTGCTCATCCAAATTTCTGTCGAGTGATTGAAGTATTATTGCCCTTTGTTGTGATTGATTTTGTTGGAAATTCTGTAGCTGTTTTAACAGGTAAGAACGCAGCGAAAAATTCAAAATTTTCATTTTCATTCAAAGATTTCAATGATTCATAATATAATTTACCCAACCATAAGTTCATGGAGTTTGCTTTTGTAATTTGATCACGAATCTTGCAAGCCTTTACTTGCGGAAGGATTATCACAAATCATAAGCGTACATACGAATAAAGAAGAGCGAATTCTCTAAGAGCAACTACAATGGTCTAGCTAGTGCTTTTGGGGAATGACAACGGCCCGCTGATGTTCTCCAACATCCACAGGTGGCCACCCTTGTTGAGGAGCTCTTTGTTCCTAATAGGTCACTTCTTATGATGAAATTATAGTTTGCTCTTTACACTTTTTAGTACTTATAATTAAAATTAAAAAGTAGAAAAGTAACTTTCAATTAAATCCATAGTTAATCTCAATTTAGTATTTTTTATTGTCTTATTTATATTTAATTTTGAGGCTTTCTAACATGTTGATCTTAAATATGATATAGTTTTAAATTAAATAAAATAAACACTTTAATCTATTATTAATGTTTAATTAATTAAATTCATATTTGAAAGTCATAATTAGCGCCTAGCATCGCATTATGATCATTTAATTATTAAGAATGATCAATATTGTTTGATTTTAGTCTTGAACAAGTAGATTAATGGTACAATTCAGTTCTTTTTTTTTTTTTTTGTCAATGTTCTTATATGAGTTTGATCTTGTTTAATTCTTTAATTAGTCATTAACTTTAGCGAATAACTTAGAAGACCATCTTCTAGGTATTGTTACTCTGATCAGAGACTTTCTAGTTAAAGAACAAATAAAATATTTCCTACATATTTTTATCAATATATTCTTTTTTGACCTTTCACTATCTCTATCAAATTTATATCATACTCAAAATATAGCCAATATGTTATTTAGTACTAACATAATAAATAAATCAAAATATAGTGAATTCTTAATGATATACTATGGAAATCTCAAGTCTAAAAACTACTTGCATATATTTTATAAAAGTGAATCATAGACATCCATTATTTCAAATGATTATCTCTTGATAAGTAATCCCCTATGCATTAGTTCAAAGTATCATGTATACTTTAATACATAAGATTAATTATTTTCTTGACCATCAAAAAGATAATATAATATGCATTGATTTCATAACTTTATCAATATTCAGTCTTAATAGAAGATTCATTCAAGATAGTTTAGGAATAGTATTTTAATGCAATAAATATCTCATAATTATAAAACTTTATAATTATCGTTACAAATTATATTTATTCTAAGGACTTTATCGTTGGTTAAATAATTTATGTGATAAATAATATGTTCTAAAGAAGAAGGGACCTTTAATTTAAAATATTTAATATATAAATATTATTTAGTATATGTGTGGCCAACCAACTTGCTCAATGACATATACTAATAATTTTTCAGTTGCATTGGAGCAGTCAATTATGTATCATCTAATACAATAGCTACTCAATCCTTCTAAGACAAGACTCTAGCAAGAGATTCTACAACATTGATTACTTTATACCATCTATCTTTATATAATCAAGCACATATCTAAATCATTCACGAGACCATTAGTTCCTTTTATCGATCCGCTGTTACAATAGAGTTCACCCTTTCTCTATTTAAGTATTCTAGTGAAAACGGAAGAAAGATTTGAGTTTGATTGGGCATTCTCGTGATTAAGATACCTTCTATTATGTATTTGTTCTTGCACTAGCATCTGTTAAAGAGTATGGATTTCAGAGCATATCATTAGGGGGCTGGATAAGTTAGCTTGAAATTTCATTGTCCTTCACAGTTTGTTATCCCTATCTTTACTAGTTTTCTTAATGACATTCCTGTCGAAGTATCTGCTTTTGCTGAATGGATTAACATGAACATTTGCATTCCGTCCTGCTGTCGGTTGGTCTTTGTCCCAGCAGAGCTTGTCTTCGTTGCACTTGCGGGCAAGAGTTTTTTGTTTTTCTTGTCATTAAGGCGCGGTATCCTGAGTACGGCATCAGATGTAGGCTGGAGCATTCCTTGGCCCAAGTCACCGGAACAAGATAAACTTACTTGGACATGAAAGCTGCTGTGCAAGCTATGGACCCATTTTCATTGGGTTTCTTTTCTGGGTGGCAGGTCACAAACTCAGGCCATTTTTCGTGGCATCTACAGAAATAAGCGTGGCTAGGAATTTGTTGTCGCTCATTGTCCCGATTTAATTAGATTAGATATGATATTGATTGGGAATGACAAACAGATAGTATTTTTTGGATATCCAATTCTACCTGATCTGAATAGTTGCAAATAGGTTTTATTGGTACGGATGTGAAAAATAATTATCCATTAGAGTTTGAGTAGGATATGGGTTTAAAAATCAGCTATTTATATAAATAACTAAATAAAAATAAAAAATTTTAGGGATAAGAACAAGAACACCTAAAAATGAAATTCTAATGATAAATTTACCTCCAATATTTACAATTTCCAAAAAAAAAAAAATGATTTACAGCTAATTATCACAAAAATATGCTCTAACATCCTTCCCTAATAAACTTCATTCATCAAAATCCCTTCATAATCAAAGTGAGAAAAAACTGGTAAAAAAAACTTTTTACCTTAACAATTTTGATTCAATAAATCATTATCTAACATATCTGCAATGAAAAAGGAAATAAATCATATTTCCAATTGCAAAAATTTACACGCATTTTCATTATCAACTCATTGATATATCAAACTATAAAACACAGTTCAAAACTTATCCTTCCAGGTTCGTTTTTTTCTTATTTCTTCATCCATTTAAAATTTTCTTCAAGCTGCATTTGAAAGTCATTGATCGATCAAAATCAATAAAATAGATATTCTTCCTTACACACAATTGCAGATTTATAAAATTTATTTAAAGAAAAAAATTCTTCATTATATATGTTTGTTACTTTAAAAACATATTTAATATGATTTTAAATGCTTATGCTATTGTTTAGAATAAAAAATCATGAAATTTGATATATTGTGGATGAAAAATAATTAAAAATGAACATGTTTGAACTCAAAATCAGTCATAAAAGAGAAAAAATCTAGTTGCTAAAAGTTGAAGATGATGCTTGCATTTAGTTATTCTTACACAGTAAAATGTTTACAAATGGTTTATTTCTTGTTTATTTTTTATTTATTACCAGTTTATAAATAGTTTGTTTTTTGTTTACTTTGAAGAAGATGTTTGTGTTTAGTTTTTTTTACATAACAAAATGTTTACTGATGTGAACGAGCCTAATAGGCCCACTGGATTCATGGATGGAGCATGGAACTTCAAGCCCAAAGTTAATGCATGAAACAAATTAGAAGATTATTGGAACTTGGACTTTAAATAGAGCAATTAGTTTGACCCAATGAAGACTAATATGAGGAGGCAACAAAGGCCTAAAGCATTCAACCAAGACAAGATTAAAAAGTCCAAAATGTGTTCTTAAGGAGATAAACCCATAACAAAGCCCAAAGTCAAAGATATAACCAAGATTTGCTTAGTTGGCATTGTCTTCTTATTTTCTTTAGGGTTACTCCTTATTGACAAAATTTTACTTCTCCTATTTGGATTAGGATTTCTTTGTTAGTGTTTTAAGTTTGTAAACAACTAAGAAGATTTTTTTTATATATGTATTAACTTTTGAAGGTAGGATACCATGTGACCAATCACAAGGCCTTCTTTTGTTGCTTAATTCATTAAGAAACTTGATTTAGCATATTTTTAGATGGCTAAAACTTTCATAGTTGAATTTACACTTAGGAATTTAGTGTTTTACTTCTTTATTTCATTAGTTAGGGTTTCAAGTATGTAAGGCTATATATATGCCTCACATTCTACCAAGCAAAAAAAAAAAAAGTTGAATGAATTACTCTTTTTAGGTATAAGCTTTTATGAGAGAGATTTCTTTTCTTGAGTTCTTGAAATGACTTGTGAGATTGTTGAGTGAGCTTAATAATTTCACAAACTCTTTTAATCTATGTCTTAAATTACGTAGTTAATTTAGGATTGAGATTAACAAAACTTTGAATTTTTATAATTTAGGTTGCTAGAAATAGGTTTTCTAGGAGTATAGTTGGATTTGAAGATCAAATCTTATTGCTTGATTACTGAATAGATTTGGGACTTGTGTTAAGCATATGGGTAAGAAATCAATCCAACCTTGTTTGTATCATTTTATATCAGAGCCAAGGCTTCAAAATCAAGTAAGTTATCCTTTAAATTCATTACTTTTGGTGTTTTTATGTTCTTACATCAATTCAGGTCCTATCTCTTCCATTGGACTTAAATTTTGTTAGTTCTTGTTCTTTCTTCTTCCATTCTATTTTCTTTATTTTTCTTCCATCAACTTAGTTTATCTTACCATATTTCATCATTATTTTGTCATAGGATTCAATTTTGGATTGTTTGCACTAAGAAAATCACAAAAAAAATCCCTAAATTGTGAGTTAGCACTCTATTATTGTTAATTCTGTTTCAACTTGCTCATTGTGTTCCATTCTATTTTTCTTTTATTTCCATCATTAAATTAGTGTTTTTTATCATCCAAAAATTTTCTTGCATCATTAGAATCTAATTGGAACAAATTGTTTTTCAAAATTTCCTTAAAATAAGAAAAATTACAATTTGAGCAATTCTAGCACCAATTAAGTTGTGTTAATTCAATTGAGTTTCAATTTGCTTGTTTTCACTTTCAATCATTAAATTAGCTTGATTAAAAACCTCATTTAATCAAAAAAATTTCAAAAAAATCACATAATTTTGCAAATTTTCCTTATATTAAGAAACTTTGCAAAATAAGCATATTTCCTTGTTCTAGTTGGATTCATTTATTTCTTTCAATTCAAATTCATTTTTCCTTGTGTATTAACCTTTCTTATGTCCTTAATTTCAGAATTGAAGTGTTTAATTCAAGAAATATGAAAGTTTGTCAAATTTTTCTTAAATTAAGAAAACTTGACTTTTAACTTGTTTCTTGCAATTTATTCATTGTTTCTGATAACAATTCTTTTGTTTTTGTGTCTAATCACTTTGTTGGCGTTTTTTAAATGTCTAGGGCTGAACCACATCATTCAAATTCAAGAGGAAGGTGAAATTATGAATTTGCCCCTGATCCTATTTCATTTGGCTTCTACTTGATTTTGTATGATTTTTGAGTTGTTCTTTGTAATTCTTTCAATTTCAATTTTGTTTTAAGCTTCCAAAGTCAAAAAAAAAAAAAGAAAAGTCCAAAAAAAAAAAGAAAAGGTTTAAAAAAGGAAAAGAAAAAAAAAGAAAGAAAGGAAGTGAGAAATTGCATAAGAACTTGTTTTGCACCAAAAGAAGTCATTTCAATTCTTTGATTTGAATTCAACCTAGGCTTGATTTTCCATCAATTTTGAGTTCAAAACATCAATTTGCAAATTCCAAATCCTTTTGTTCTTCAAATTTGCGATTTGGTCTTTAGAAATTTATTTTTCAATCGATTGTGTTATTTTTAATTCCTTTATTTTCTAAGTGTTTTAAGAAATAGTTTTTACTTGTTTGTATTTGGTTTAAGCTTAATTTGATATAAAGTAGTCTCAGTTCTCAAAGAACTTAAAGAAAAGAAACTTGAGAGACAAGAGTGTGTGAGATCATAAGAGGAAAAAAAATCTTATTGTGTGAAACACGAGGAGAGTGTCATATTTTTTAGTCTAAACGCGTGAGGGAGTGTTATGAGGATTCTATTTGTTTTCTTGCTTCTTATTATACATTGACAGGTTGGGAAGAGATAAAAAGGGATGAATTTACATGCTCTATTAAAAGCATGTTAGATCAAATGAAACAGTTAACAGATAGTCTTTCAAATTTGAACCATAAGTTGAGTTGAGCTTGCAATAACAACTACAAACCAAAAATGAAAAATTTTATGGAAAATGTGGTCCTGAAGAGTACTTAGCATGGGAAAAGCAAGCACAGATCGTGTTTGAATACCATAACTTTTTTGAGGAAAATAAGGTAACGACTATTATTGTTAGCTTTGAAGATAATGTCTTATTATGGTGGAAATAATTCTCATATGCTAGAGAATATTATGGATGAAAATCTTATCTCTACATGGTGAGAGATAAAAAGAAGATTGCAAAAAAGGTATACCTTAAATTCCTATGAAGAATTATTTTCAAGGCCTATAAAAGCTTCTAAGGCTATCATTGATGATGTTATTATTACTTATAAAGGAATAATGGACATTCAAACTTCTTCTTTACATGATGATATTAAAACACAAGATTTTGAACATGATTGAACAAAGAAAAAGGCTATGATTGTATTGGAGAATGGAAATAGTACTAGTTACATAATGATAAGACATCACCATTAGAAGTTTGTTTCAATGTTCAAATTGTAAATCTCATACATGATGATGTATTTTTTGATGAGCTAAAAGAAAAAAAGATAGATAGATAGATAGATAGACAGATAGATAGATAGAGAGAGAGAGAGAGAGAGAGAGAGAGAGAGAGAGCATGTACATGAAAGAAAAAAAATTAATTGCGTAGCAAAAGGAGAGCTGTGAGAAAACCCCATGAGAGGTGCGAACAAAGAGTGGTGAAAGGAGAGCTTATAGAGGATGCACTAAACCCAAGAGATGTGCATGCAAAAGGAAAGAGTGAGAAAGATAAAAATCTTTATGAAAAAAAAAGTAATAAGAGTTATTTTTGTCAAAGAGCCTATAACTTTGTTTTTGTTCAAAGGAATGTATTAAACTACTAATGAAATTTATAATCTTTTATATAGTGTTTTTATGTCTCATTTACAAGGTTATGAAGAATGGTTTTTAGTGAAGGAGCCTAGCAAGCAAGAAGTCCAAACACTTAATTCTTGTGATAATGGTGCTAAATTGAAGAGTGAGGTTGAAAATTTGTGTAAAAGGGAGTTTTTTAATCTTTGTTTAGATAATTGTTCTTGTTTTATGTGTTTTAGGTGCAATTGTTCTTCCTTTAATTATTGTTTTTGCGTTTTTAGCTTGTTTTCTTCATTTACTTCATGTTTTAGCAATTGTTTTTGTTTAAAACATTTTTATTCTTCTTTATGCATTTCTTTTTCTTCTTCAAATCATTTTCCATGTTCTAGTTATGATTTTTATTATTTTTAATGTGATTCTTCTTCTTTTGTTTCATGTTTAAACATTTTTAGTCTTTTCTCTTCTAATAATAAACATTTGTCTTCATGTTTTTGTTCTTTTTGTTTTAAACATTTGTTTCCCTTAATTCTATTTTAGTTTGTCTTCTTTTGCTTCTAGAAGTTTGATTTCTTGTAATTCTTATTTTTATAAGTCTATTTTTCATTCTAGAAGTATGTTCTGTTTAAAAAACTTTAGTTCCTATTTTTTAAAATTCTATCTTTTTAATCATTTCTTTCCTTGTTCTAGTGTTTCTAAA
The DNA here is from genome assembly GCA_949677035.1 of Omphalea diandra. NCBI lineage: Eukaryota > Viridiplantae > Streptophyta > Magnoliopsida > Malpighiales > Euphorbiaceae > Omphalea > Omphalea diandra. The sequence continues at coordinate 2,918 of CATIWR010005845.1, read as the reverse complement.
CTTTTGTTTAATTCTTCTTTCTACTTTAGACGCTGGCTAGGTAGGAAATTTTCTTTTCATTTTAAGAGTTCTTTTAATTCTTATGTTTCTAATTCTTTTTATTATTCATTAAGTTCTAGTTCTTTTCTAAAATCTAGATTTTCTTTGTCTAGTGATTTTGCTAAAAAAAAAAATGTAGCGCTTTAGTGTTTTTTCACACTAGGTGCAAAACATTGTATAGGTTTTCAATTTGTTTTTTTATTATTTTTTTACAATCTTTTCCTTTTTTTTTGGTTTGTAGTAACCTTATTTTATGTTTTATGCGATTAGTCTTTGATCCGGGTTGAAAGACTAGATTCATTATAAGGTGATTTCACTTAGGATTTTTTGTTAGGTATTAGATTTATGCTTGGATTTTTGCTTTCTAAGCCCAATGGATTCATGGATGAAGCGTGGAACTTAAAGCACAAAGTTGGTGCATGGAGCAAATTAGAAGATGTTTGGAACTTGGACTTTTAATAGAGCAATTAGCTTGACCTAATGGAACCCAACATGAAAAGGCAACAAAGGGCTAAAGCATTCAACCAAGACAAGATTAAAGAGTCCAAAATGTGTTCTTAAGGAGATAAAACTCATAATAAAGCCAAAGTCAAAGATATGACCAAGATTTGCTTAGTTGACATTGTCTTCCTATTCTCTTTAGGGTTACTCCTTATTGGCAGAATTATACTTGGATTAGGATTTCTTCGTTAGTGTTTTATGTTTGTAAGCAACTTAGAAGATTTTCTTTAGATATTACCTTTTAAAGGTAGGATACCATGTGGACCAATAACAAGGCCTTCTTTTGTTGCTTAATTCATTACGAAACCTTATTTAACAAAGTTTTTTGGTGGCCAAAACTCTCATGGCCGAATTCACACTTAGGAATTTAGGGTTTTGCTCCTTTATTTCATTAGTTAGGGTCTCAAGTATGTAAGGCTATATATACGCCTCATATTCTGCCAAACAAAAAAAAAAAAGTTGAATGAATTACTCTTTTAGTTATAAGCTTTTATGAGAGACATTTCTCTTCTTGAGTTCTTGAAAGGACTTAGTGAGATTGTTGAGTGAGCTTAATAATTTCACAAACTTGTTTAATCTAAGTCTTAAATTACTTAGCTAATTTATGATTGCGATTAACAAAACTTTGAATCTTTATAATTTATACAAGTTTTCTAGGGGTCTAGTTAGGATTTGAATATCAAATCTTGTTGTTAGATTATTGAATAGATCTAATACTTGTGGTAAGCATACGGGTAAGGAATCTAATCTAACTTTGTTCGTGTCATTTATAAATGGTTTATTACAGATTTATTTTAGTTTATTACTGGGTTACAACTTGTTTATTACTTACTTAAAATTTTAAAAATTAAATACATAAAATAATTTGCAGGAAAATGTTTTTTTTATTTATTTTGTATTTATTTTTTGTTGATGCAATTTTTAAAAATTAAATACAGAAAATAATTTGCAGCAAAATATTTTTTTTTTGTTGATGCAACTATGGATAAAAAAAAAACAAAGAAGAAGAACAATTAGAATGTAGATATCATTTTTAACTTCTAACAAATACAATTTGTCTCTCTCTTTATGACTGATTTTTAACTCAAAAATATTCATTTGTTAACTATTTTTCATCTAAAATATATAAAAACTCATAATTTTTTTATTATAAGCAACAAAAATAACTATTATATCTTAGAAAACAAAAATAAATCTCAAATGCATCTCATCCTCATCTTCTTCTTTTTTTTTCATCTTCTTCATTTTTTTCAGAGAGAGAAAGTGAGTGAAAGAAACAAAAATAAAGAGGAGAAGCAAAAATATAGCTAAATGGGATAATGTGATCGAACTGAGATCAAAATGCACTGAAAATTTAGATATCGTGATAATAGGGGAATGAAAAAATGGTGCAACAAAAAACATAGTCCAACAGAGTCAAATAGTGAAACGTATAAAAATCTAAAAAAAAAAAAATCAAAGATGACATAAAAAAGTAAATCTCAATGTCCATAATGTTTTTTTATATAAAATATGAGATATAAATGTCTTTAGTAAATAAAAAATGGTGCACAATGTCAATTTCTTAAAATTTTATATATTATATGTTTACATCTAGCCTTAATTTTGATAAGCCTTTGGGCCTAGACTTGGTCCATATAGTGGGTTTAGTGATAGAAAGGTTGTGCTTAATAGGTAGTGGCCTTATGGGCTTGAAATCATAATGGACTTTTGTGGTTGTGTTGCAAACTTGACCCAAATAATGATAGATTTTAGTATAAGTTTTAGATAGGCTTGGTCGGTAAAATTTGTAGATAAAGATTATACATATTTGTAATTTTAGTAATAGATTTTGTACCCTAGTAGAACTCTTGTATAGTACATGTATATAAGCAAGTCTGACATACAAAATGAGGGTTTCGAACCTTATACATAGAAATACAGTGTTACTTTCTCTCAATCTCTCTTTTCTTCTTTTTTGTATTTTCTTCAGTTTTCCTAGGTTAATGGTGTCATTCATTTAAATACCATTCGAGTTAACGTTATTATACCTTTTTTTTTTTTTTCTTTGATTGATGGCTTCTTACCTATACATCAAATCTAATTGACCTCAATCATTTATTATTTTTCATGTTTTTGAAATGTAATAATGACATTACCTAGCAATAAAGTCTAACTAATTAATTTTTCTCTTGAAATTTTCAGGGTAAACAGTATCATTAATAATATTTTTATAAAAAGAAGAAAATTAAATTTTTATAAGGTATCAAATAAATAAAATTAATAATTACTAAATCATTCTTAATTTGTTTTATACAAATTTTATGTAATATATATATATATATATATATATATATATATATATATATATATATATATATATATATATATATTAAAAT
>CATIWR010005754.1:0-61094 GCA_949677035.1 Omphalea diandra | reverse complement strand
AGTAGTCATCTATAAGGACTAGTGCATAATGCTTTCCACCTAAACTAGCACTTCTAGTAGGTCCTATCAAGTCCATATGGATAAGTTGAAGGAGTCTAGATGAACTTACAATATTTTTGGCTTTGTGAGAGGCATGGTGTTGCTTTCCCATTTAGCATGGACCACATGTCTTGTCTTTGGAGAAGTTTAGCTTGGGAAGACCTTTCACTAACTTTCCTTTGGATAGGCTTTGAAAAAGATCCATGCTTGCATGTTTAAGCCTTCTATGCCACAACCAAGCTTTATTGCTTAAAAACATGAGACACTTAAAAGATTGGTTAGCCAAATTGTCTAAGTCAATTGAGTAGGTATTGCCTTTCCTTTCACCCTTGAAAACAACCTCATCATTTACTAAAGTGGTGACTCAACATTCCCTAGGATCAAAAGTGACTTTATTACCTTTGTCACACAATTGACTTACACTCAACAAATTGTGTTGTAAGCCACTAACTAGTAAGACATTATCAATTAAAGAACATCCATTCTTACCAATGGTTCCAATGCCAATTACCTTACCCTTGACATTGTTACCAATGTAACATCTCCACCTTTTTTTTCTTTCAATGCCATGAATAGCTTTCTATTTCCAGTCATATACTTAGAACATCCACTATCTACATGCCAATAGCTTGATTTGATGGCTGCCACACTCCCCTATACAACAAAAGTGAATTACCTTTTCTTAGGTACCCAAGCATACTTGGGTCCTTGGGGGTTAGAAGATGAAGGGTCTTCTAGTTTGAGTGAGCCTTACTAATGTAGTAATGAATATTTATGTGTCTAAATCTCATGCAATAATGACATTGGAGTTTAGATCTAGGAGTCTTTTTTCTATGCACAAATTTAGTATGAGTAGGAGGTCTTCTCATACCTTGGTCATGTGAATGCATACATATACATGTATGATAAGTGGGAGTAGAGAATTTCTTATGAGAGTTACCATGCTTTTTGTTGTAAATGTAGGCATGGTTAGCTCTTTGAGTCTTGGCTCTAGAGCTTGGGAAAGCCTTCCTTTTACCCTTAGGCTTAGAAGGCTTAGTATTAGGAGCATTTTTCTTCCCAATTGCCTAAATACTTGATGTTTAAGGTTTTGAAGATCTAACAAATGTGGTATAAGATGATGAAGAGGCTCCATTGAAGCCTAGACCATGTTTAACTAGTGGTGGTCTTTGTGACATAATCAATATGTCCAAGGCTTCTTTTCCTTTATGGAACTTAGAGATAGAGCTTCTGAGCTCAATGACTTCTCCTTTTAGAGTGTCATTCTCCTTTTTAAGTGAAGCCATAGAAGAAGATGAAAGAGAAAGACTATCCACTAATTTTTTGAGCTCATCATTAGATGCTCTCAATTCTCTTACAATGTTATTGAGGGATTTATAATCATCCTCTAGCTTTTGACATTTTCTTTTGTAAGATTTCATTTGTGACTTATATTTGTCACATCTCATAGTTAAAGCCTCTAGAAGCTCTTTATCTATCTCATCAATTTCAAAATCAAAATGAGAATGAGAGGAAGTACTTACCTCATTTGTAGAATCTTCTTGTGCTATGAAACAAATGTTGGCAACCTCTCATTCTTCCTTTTTTTCACTTGAGTTTTCATCCCAAGTGGCTGAAAAACTCTTCTTCTTCTCCTTGTCCCATCTTTTCTTCTTCTTTTTTAATTTGGGACACTCATATTTGATGTGGTCTTGCTTGCCACATTCATAGCAAGTGACATCGTTGGATTTCTCTTTTGGACTAGGAGCTGTCTTATTAAAGCTTTTTCTTTCTTTTCTTCTCTTGATAAACTCCTCTGTCCTCCTAAAAAGCATTGCTACCTCTTCTTCTTCCTTGTCACTTTCTTCATCACTAAAGGTGATTTCTACCTCTTTCTCCTTTGTTGAAGACTTAAGAGCCAAAGTTCTTCTTTCCTTTTCTTATTTATCTCTTTGGCCTTTTAGCTTCTTTATTTGTTCATCCTTGTGCAAAGCCAACTTATGAGTCAAGAGTTTGCCTATCAATACATCGGTTGAAACCTTTCCAATCTCCAGATTGGACTCTTGTATGTTGCAAACTCTAACACTAAATTTATCTAGAGGAAGAATTTTAAGGATCTTTGTATTTACCTCATAGATAGTGAAAGCTCTTTTAAATTTCTTCATGTTAGTGACAATGGACAAGAGCCTATTCGTCATCTCTGTGATGCTCTCATTGTCCTTCATCATGAAGAGTTTCCATTCGGGGACATATATCCCCACCCGACTTGATTTGACTAGAGTTACGCCTTCATGATAGTTCTCTAGAGTCTTTCAAATGGCATGTGCAGTTTGACAATGTTGCACTCTTCCAATCTCTTCTTTAGAGAGAGAGCTTAGAAGAATGACTATTGCTCTCTTGTTTTTGCCATTTGATCTCTGGTGAGCTTCAACCCATTCTTCTCTTGGGATAAGTTCTTCAATTCCATCAACTACTTTAGTGGGTGGCTTCCATTCTTTGACAACCATATCCCAAAGGTCCACCACATCTGTGTCAAGGTAGATTTCCATTCTATACTTCCAATGAGTATAGTCGGAACCATCAAAGTAAGACTTAAAGTGTGAATGGATTCCCTTTTATGCCATGATCTTTTACTCACCAATAATGGTTTTTTTGAGTGTTTAGGCTCTGATACCACTTGTTGGCCCTAGGCACCAAGAAGGGGGAGGGTTGAATTGGTGTATAAAAATTAAAACAAGAAGATAAGGAAGAATGTAAGTAGAAAGGAGACACAAGATTTATAGTGGTTCAGGTGTAATTAACCCCACGTCCACTCCTCAATTTTCAGCAATTGGGTGTTCCACTATCTATCAATAGTGTTTTCAAGCTCACCCAAACTTTTACACTTGTGTTTTGAAGGCTCATATAACAACCTTTACACTTGTGTTTTTACACTACAACCTTTACAAAATGGTGTTTATGTTCACACCAAACAATCTCTAAAAGAATAGAAAAGATTGAGTAGCAAAATTGCAAGAGTTTGATTACTAAGTTATTAATTCTCTTGCATTTACATATGTTTGTTGAGGTATTTATAACTTCTACCCACCAAAGGGACGTTGCAATAAAACTGGTACAAAATCTTCAAAGTGTGTTAGACAGATTTTTGCATTAAATGCTTGACAGTCTTAATTCGTGGTTGCTACTACTCATTAGCCATTACGAAATCCAAATTCCATATGGAAAACCCCATTTGTGTCTAAAGGCTAGTTCACGTGGCAACTTCTCATTTGTTCACCAGGAAAATATAGTCGTTGTTTTTCACCTGCTCTCAAAAGTAGCGGTTGCGATTTTTCTTGTATAGGCTGTGACTGAGGACGCGAATTCGTCTGCTAAAAATGTTCATCTTCTTTTTCAGGATTCGAGGTCACTACCAACAAGTTTCCATCGTAATTTTTGTCTTTTAACAGTTACATGAGACACTTGTCAAGCTGTGGTTGCAGACTTGATTCCCTCTTGAGTTACTTCGAAATTCGCAGTCACTACTAAGGTGTGACTCACATCACAAATTTGCCTGTGACTTTGGTTTTCCTTTCTTTGAATTGGTCGTGGTAGAGAAGGGGCCCGCGAATACATCTGTCCAGTTTGTCAACCTGCCTTGGTTTGATTTGCGGTCACATTATATCAACTTGCGATCGCGAATTAGGAGGCCCTAGCTTACTTTGGAGATTTTTAACTCCATCCAACTTCCAATGTAAAGACAAACTAAAAACTGCAAAACAACATTTAATTTGGAAACATGAGAATTGATCAATCCCCTTTGTCAAGATCAAAAGTGGTCCAAGACTTAGGGTTAACTACCCTAGTTCAACATATTTGTTTTTTGTTTTTTGCATTGGTAATTTTGGATTTGTGTTCATTAGTGTTTGGTGAGAAAACATTTCGATAGTAATAGAATTATTAATGGATGAAACAATGAAAACAGTGATTTACAAATGATCTCAATTCGTGAAGATAAGAATCTCAAAACTTCTAGTGATACAGGTATGTATTTTTGTAAATGTACCTCATTATTATTTTAACTGTCACTTTATATTGTTTATAATGTACTTGCTTACTGTCATCGATGTACCTGGATGATTTTTAGATTTTATTTGATTGTTAATTTTTTGAGTTTGTAATATTTTTTGTTGTTTAGTTTGTTATTATTTGTTTTTATTATATGGATTTTTAATATATTTTAGTTATCGACTCTTTTATTGATTCAATTATGTATTTTATTAATGTTGGTCGTTATATATTATGAAAAGTGTTTGTAGTTACTTTTGAATATATCTAATTACTGTTATAAATGTACCTGGTTGATTTTCATATTTTGTTAATTATTAATGTTTTGAGTTTGTTTTTTTATTATTATTTATGTATTTTTTTGTTTGTTATCATTAGTTTTTTTTGTATGAATTTTAATATATTTTGCATTTCTATGTACAATTGGTAATGAAAGTTGTTGTGGTGATAAAGATTTATTAGGAGTTTATTTTAAATTTGCTGATGAAGCTTTTCATTTATATTATGATTATACATTCAGATATGGTTTTAGTGTAAGAAAGGGAAAGCAAAGATATAGAGTAGATGGTAAAATTGTTTCAATGAAAAGATTTTTGTGTTTTAAGGCCGGAGTGAAAGAGCATGTAGCAAAGGAGAATAAATGTTACTCAAAATTAGATGTTTGAATTGGTTGCAAAACTTATATTCATTTTGATGTTGATGTGTAAGGTTTGTAGACTATAATGAAATAAGTAAAAGAGCACAATCATGAGTTGTGTGAATCTAGTAAATTACATATGCATTATTCACATAGATACATTAAAACAAACCAACTTAATTATCTTAGTTAAAAAAAAACAGTGTTGGTGTGGTTGATGGTATTAGATTACTTTAAAAGCAATATGGTGGTTCGCCATGTATTGGTTTTACATATAAGAATGCTTGTAATCATTCGGTGTTGGATAATTTAAGAAAACTGGATGAAAGTGATTCTAATGCATTGATTGAAATTTTCAGAAGAAGACAATCGAGTAAGAGAGATTTTTTTTTTTATTTTGAGGTTGATAATGATTCAAGGTTATGTAACATTTTTTTTTGGCGAGATAGGCGAATGAAAAAGAATTATGAGTTTTTTGAAGATTTGTTAGTGTATGACGCTACATATCGCACTAATAGATATGATATGATTTGTGGTCCATTTATCGGTGTAAACCACCATTGTATGAATGTTATGTTTGGTTCTGATTTTTTATTAAATGAAAGAACAAAGTCTTTTGTATGGTTTTTATTACTTTTTAAAGATTCATTGGAGGGAAGCATTCATAAACAATTATGACAAATCAATTTGTTGTCATGGCTGTTGCGATTGCTGATGTTTTTTCAAACTTATGGCATAGGCTTTGAGTATGACATTAAGAGAAGATTCAAAAAAGAATATCACATTGTTGAGGAGCCTAGATCGTTTTGTAGATTTATTCAACTATATGCTCAAGTACATTAATAAAAAGCTAAGTTTCAGTTTTGTTATAACAAGTGTACAATCATTTTGTGTTGCTTTATTATTTTTTAGTACATTATTTTTGGATTGAGATTTCATCTAGTTTTTATTGTGGGTGCATTTTTTTGTTGATATTTTTTTTTATTGCTTAATATCTTTGAAGTATTATATGTTTTTTTAGGCTATTGTAGGTGGAGTGATAATAACTATTTATTTTTTAGATATATAATTTTTTAGGTGTTTTTTTTACAGGTTAGAAAATAAGTATCATTCTCCTAATAATGTTTAAATACATAAGTTTTTTTAGCTTCAGAGAAATGGTGTTTTGCTTTGAATAAAGATTTTTTTTTTTGTGGGATTTTGTCATCACAAAGAGGTGAGACTACAAATAACTATGTGTTTAGAATACTTGTTAAGACTGTTGGCCTTTGTGATTTTTATAATTCATTTGCTGATATAGTGTCCAAATGAAAGAGTAGAGAAAATGGTGAAGATTTACGTTGTACTCAAGGTCAACCAACAATGGTTGTGAATCATGTGAAGTTGCTTTCACATGTTAGGGAGATTTATACTATAGAAATTTATTTTTTGTTGGAGGAATAATTTTTAATGGATTTTTCATTCCATCAGTAGTGTGTAATGGTAGATGGAAAGAAGCTTAAGTATCATGTGTGGTGTCCAGAATTGGATATTATTTGACACGAGGTACATTTCAATAAAGAATAGTTGAGCATATGTTGTTCTTGCAAGATGTTTTCTGAAGTTAGTGTTCTTTGTTGCCATTCTTTATGTATATTGAATGTGCATTGTATTGACACAATTCTAAAAAATATAATGAAGGGATTGGTAGTAGGAATTTTGATAGTCCATTAATAAGTTCATCAAATGAAGTTGGTATTGTTGTTTCTATTTGGAGGATTGAAATGGTTAAAAGGTTACTAAGTTGATTTCGTTAAGTGAACACAAGATGAAACCTCGTCAAATTTGTGAGGAAGCTTTTGAAAATGCAAGGAATGGTGTTGTAAATGAGATTGGTTTTTTTTTTTTTTTGAGGAATTTGATGTAGGTCAAATTACATTGAATGGAAAAATACATAATCCTTCTAGTTGTAGAGCGAAAGGTGAGTACAATAAAAGGAATAAAAATATTATAGAAAAAAAGGAGCAATTAAGTTAAAGGACGTACAAAGTATGCTAAAAGGACTTCTTCAAAAACAAAAACAATAGTGCGGAGTTCAGTTGAGGTATGCTATTTATTGTATTTAATTGAATTAGGTTTGTATTTTTTAATGATTAAATAATATATTTTTAATTATGTTTTTTAGGGTATTATTTTTGAAGCTATTGGATCTGGTTATCTTGCACATCCTAGTTTTGGTAGTGCAAAGTTGGTAGTTATTAGAGAATTAAATAATTCAAAAATTGTAAATTTGTTTGGATAATTGAAATATTTGAATGGAATAAAATTTGGATTTTATTAATTTTTTAATAAATATTTTCAATATTATTTTTGGTATGATCATTTTTTTTTATTTTTTAGTTTTCGAATTGATGTTGTAGCTAATTTTTTGTTTAATAAATAGTTGATATACACAAGTACATTGCTTTTGAGATAGATGTACATTACTATTATGTGAATGGTACATTCGATTTGTATAGTATTTTCACATTGTATACATTGAGGATGGTGTTGAATATATTGGTTTTGAACTATAGGCGCATTATTTTATAATGTGGGGGTACATTGTTATTATTATTCAAGTATATTTTTTATATTTGTATAGTCAGGTACATTGTGTCTTCATGTGAGATCCATTGCTATTATTGTGTAGGTACATTCTTGAATTTTAGATGATGTTTTTATTTTGGTTTTTATTGTAGCGAATATTAGTTTAATGAAAATGAATTTGTAATATGATTATATTGTGTTAATATTTATAATTTACAGGTTCATTAAAATTAAGGTGTTGATATACTTAATATTGTAGTACATTTTTATTAAAAAATATTAGAAGAAGTGTATGAATAATGTGTATAAGATTGAAATGTGAAAGTAAGATATGAGTATGAAATTTAGAATGTAGCATTGATATAGGTTGAATTGAAAACATATTTACATTGTTGTTAATGATTAATTTACATAATGTATAAATAAAATGAGAATCATCAATATAAAAATTATTCATTATTAACTAAAAATAGTTCTCAAAGTTCTTCATGCCATCATTTTTGTTTCTTCAGTTTTGTGAATCTTTTTTTTACTACTTTAAAAACTTCTTCTTTCTTTTTGTTGGACTAGGTTGTTTAAACCTAAGTCAAGACTTTCTTTTGATATTGACAATATAGATTGAAAGGTTTTAATGTCGATTTTAAGTGTTATTCTTGTAGATATTAAGATAGAATCTCATTGGAAGTTAAATATGAGTGATTAGAAGCAAAAAACTCAAAGTATGAAAATTTGTTTTCAAAATTAGCAATCGCAAATTTTGAAAAGTGCTTTTGAAATTCAAAAGCCACTATCACAAATTTCAATAACGACATCGAATTGGTGCATACATTTAAATCAAAGTGTTTGGGTACCAAAGCAAAGTGTTTGATATTGTAAGATGGAGATTCCTTCATCAAATTCTCATCATGAAAAATCAAAAGGTGAATGGAGATTGCTAATGGAGAAGGGATAAAGTTTCAAATAATTTTTTAGTATCAAATCATTGATACTAAACTTGTAATATATCCCTTATCCCTTATGTTTTTTACTTGATATATTTATGCATACGTTTAGGGGAGTTTTATGCATTTTATTACTTAATATATCTATATTTTGACATGTTTGATTTGATTTGATTGATTGTGTCATGAGTTGATTCAATTCATTTTGTATTTGAGGTTTTCTATAATTCAAAAGTTCAAATCAATCATAAAAAATCATATACTCTATACTAGGGCCATATATGAAAATTTTTAAATTTCTAGCCATAGTTTATGTGTTCAAGCATCTTTAAATGTTTGAATTATTTTGTATTTAAGTTTTTTATATATAAAATTTTCATGCAATTTATGTTTCATCCATTTATCTTCTTATGTGACAAATTGTGATCAATGTTGCGAAATTACTTATGTTTGCTATTATGATTTGAGTTTGTACAATTGATAAGTTTGTGGACATTCCCTCTCATGTTCCCCATTCTCTTTCTTATCCTTCTATTTTCTCTGTTTTTGATCTTGTCAAAAGGGGAGAGATAATTGATTGAATATAAAAAGAGGGGAACATACAAAAAGAGGAGAGAAAATTTAACTATATTTGTAATAAACTAAGACAATGATCTTAGTAGAATAACAAAGGGGGAGTATGGATTGAGGAAGAGTAATTTCATACTTATAATTTGAATCACTTCACAATCATTCTCTTAGGACATGCATAATTGATTCTTTATCCTTTATATATTTAATCTAGATTGTCAAAATCAAAAAGGGGGAGATTGTTGGACTAGGTTGTTTAAACCTAAGTCAAGACTCTTTTTTAATCTTGACAATATAGATTAAAAGGTTCTAATGTCAATTTTAAGTGTTGTTTTTGCATATATTAAGATAGAATCTCATTGGAAGTTGAATAGGAGTGATTACAAGTAAAAAACTCAAAGTATGAAAATCTACCTTCGAAATTAGCGACCACAAATTTTGAAAAGTGTTGTTGAAATTCAAAAGTCGCTACCACGAATTTCAGTAATGGTCACAAATTGTTGAAATAACATCTTCATGTTAGACAGACGATTTCACGGTGACCATTGCGTCTAAGGAAAGAAAATAGTGACCGTGAATTTGAGTAGTGACAATCAATTTTGAGATCCGTTAGAAAGATCCAACGATTAGTTTTTGAAAAGACCAATAATGTTATACCACATAGACTTTTGGTGTTATTACCTATAAATACACCACTAAATGGAGTTGAATGCAAGAGGATAACCATTGATTATGCCAAAACTCTTGCAAAGTTAATTCTCACAATAATTCTTTATTTCTTTGTACATAGTTTGGTGTGAGCTTTAAACACCTTGGGCTTGAGTTTGAGAGTAAGCCTTAGAAAACTCTTATATAGGTTTAAGTGTTAGCCTTAGGAAAACACTTGTAAGATTTGGTGTGAGCCTACATACTAGGTTGAGTGTGAGCCTTGGGAAAACACTTGTAAGGTTTGGTGTGAGCCTAAAAACAAAGTTGAGTGTGAGCTCATAAAACACTAGTGATTGAGTGAAACACCCAATTAGTGAATTGGGGAGTGGATGCAAGGTTGATTAATACTTGAACCATATAAAACTCTTATGTTTATTCTTCTCCTACTCTTTCTCTAATATTTCATTTTTGTGAGCTTCCTCTAAAATCAAAAGTTTAAATTTGCCACCAATTCAACCCCTCTTTTTGGTGCAGTAGGGCCATCACTTCTCATTAATGTTTGACATCAAAATTATTGAACAATATTTTGCTTGTAGAGAATTTAGGAAGAGGGTCTGCAAAAAAGAAAAAGATAAAATGAGATGGAAAATAACATGTATCAAATGTTAGAAGTTTAAGTATATTAGAAAGTTGTAATTAGTAGTGATGTTTTTACATCATCTTTTCCCAACTTTGTGTTCTAAAGGTGGTCTTGTCTTTTGTATGTCTCCATGTGTCTCATTGTAAAAATGCCATGATTGATATAATTTTCTTCTAATTGCCGCAATCTCAGTGGCCCTTCGGAGGTTGTGACTATGAAAATGATTCTGATGGGCTTTCCTCTATGTGGTGACACTTTGACAGCCTACAATCTATACGGTCATCTAGCAGGAGCTGCCTCTAGAGTGGTAGGTGTTCTTTTCTTTAGTTCTTTTATTTTTCAATTTTAATTGTCTTATTCTTAACACTGTAGATTTTATGCACTGCCTTGGAATTTTCTTTTTTTTTTCATGCAAACATAGCTTGAAAATTATTTAGGAACTGATATAGGCACTCACCTTTTACCTTCGATGAGATTTTTATTTCCTTATGTTGGCTTGATTTGTCGACTAGATTTGCGTGCACTTACTTGTCTGGTGATCTGCATAGAATTTAGCAAAATTAAATCATGAGATGACTTGTGAGGGATTAGGATACATACCTGAAAATAATAAATAAATTATTAATAAGTTATTTTTTATTTATTTTTTGAGAACTTGATTATTGATTCTAAATAGATTGTTACTGGGTTTGCGATGTCCATGTTGGTTTTAGTATTTTTGCAGAATATTTTAGAAAATTAATTTTTATAAAAATTTTCAAACGATCCATTTGTTGCCCAGACCAATTATTTTATATCTTCTAATTTCTTATTGAATAATCTAATCACTTACACATCAATAAGACAAAATTATTATTATTTTGTACTTTAATGATCAGATACTTCCCTGCCTCAGGTTTATGGTTTTGATTTTTTCATGGATTTCCATCTGATGTCGAGATGCGTGCTTCCTTCCTTTTGTTTGGTTTTCAGTTTTTACCTTTTGTTGCTTTCTCTTTGATCTATTTCAGGGCGATGTCTCCTATCAAAAGGGAGGCTAGGCGATGGGTCCTACTCAAACATGGTTTTAGGTACTGCACCCTCGAGTTGTAGCCTGTTTGGAGGGGATTGAGCTCCTTCCTCTCTTTCGTACACTGTCGGGGGAGGCTTTAAGGATAGATTTGGTAATGACCTAAGCATTGGCTGAGCAATGGATGGACACTACGCACACCTTCCACTTACTGTTGATCTCAGATGCGATGATCACACTGAGGGACTTCACATATCTGACCAAGCTTCATTTTGCAGGCATCCCTTTTCCCACCAACTTTGGAGTACATAGTCTAATGCTTAAGCGAGATTACATCCTTTGGCTTGTCGGGTGCATTCCCTAAATCAAGGGAAGCTAGACTGTGGTGTAATCCAACATATAATCTGAGGCTTATAAGGTTATTGATGATTGTCCTGAGAAGGTGGTAGATTAGCAAGCATATTGTTTCTTATAATACACTCTGTCAGGGGTCCTATTCTCGAGTGCCTTTGATGTACCTAAGCTTTGCCTAGTGCCAGTGCTGGAGGACTTAGGGCTATAATGTGAAAATATAGGTATTTTTCATTATGCTTTGCCAATAACATTATTTCCTAGTATGCTTGAATTATGAAAATTTATGCATTGAAATTATATATCACAGACCTCTACCATAAAAAGTGACCTTCAAGTTCGATTGGGAGTCAGTGGCACTAGCGTACTTATACCATACCTGAATTAGTGATGTAGGGGCCAAGGGTACATGTGCAGTGCCTAGTGAGTAATTATTGTGAGTCTCTTAGCCTTTTCCTTGCTTTTATTGCTTTCGATTATTCTTGGACTAATATTGTGTTTGTTGATAGGCTTAGGCCCTTGAGTTGGGCCTACTAGCTACAAACAACCCCATAGTCAACATGCAAGGCAGTTATCCTCGCTTCATTCGGTGAAGCACTACACCTCATGAGGAGTCATACGTAGCTGACAAGCATGCTAGCCTAAACACCCTCACACTTGATTAGGTATTACTGTCCTATAAAGAAATCCATATTAATTGTAACTGTTTATTTATTATTTCTTGGTCTTATACTTACAATAATTATTTTATCTTATTGTAGATGCGTTTCAATTGGAGGCAGCTTATAGAGGCATGGACACATGAGGTGGTAGAGGCGGAGGTCTTCTCTTACAGATGTCGTATGAGGGTAAGGCCATCTCTTTGCAAATGGTATCTAGAGGAGTGGGTCCTCCACTAGCATGATGGGCAAGATGCACAACCTGTTCCTTAGCGCCTGTCCTTAGATATGTTTTAGGTAGTAGACCTGAAGGAGGATAAAAGGCTCTAGGTGGCAATGTAACTACTTTAAGGTGTTAGGGGGATGGGAGTAGCATCTACCTCAAAAAACTCTTACGGGATGCCAAACACCTCATCATCAGTGTAACAGACCATAATGTAATCCTCGATAAGCAAAAGGAACCTAAAAGGTTAGTTTAGGGAATGCTTAAGTGGGAGAAGGAAAAGAGAGAAAGGAGTATAACAAATGGCCGATATTGCTATCAAAGGGTTTATAAAGTAGGGTTGGTCTGTACAGCCTAGGAAGTTCTATACAAACCAACCTTCATGTTATGAAAAAAGTTTCATCAACTAGTCTGTACATATCACTAGAAGTTAACAAGCTCATATTTTAGGCCTCCCAAACCTAAAAAGATTCATGGTCCCACTAAAGCCTAATTACCAATTACCTCTAAACCTTCCCGAAGCCCAAATTACCAAACAAATTTACCAAAACATCCTTAGCCCTCTAGATTGATAATCAAATTACTAAAACACCTTATCCATATAAAGCCTGGAAAAGAGAATCAAACTCCTCAAACTGCCAATCAAATTACTAAAATACCTTTTAATAATAAAGTTGACTTTCTTTGAAACCTTAAAAAGATTTCTCAGAAAATTCACTTTTTAGAAATGTCTAAACCCACAGAAGTACTTTCCACTATAATTGGACGTAAGCCCATTACCTTCCATATAAATGAACCCTTAAAGTAGCTAGAAGAACTACAAGATATCAGTTTGCCTTCAAGAATGCCAAAAGGGTAGGAATGACACAAGTCTACCCTAAGGGGCACCCCTAAACTAAGAACTCTAGCCAAGAGGGCTAATGCCCTTTTTAACATATTCAAGAATATTAGTAGCTAAAAGCACATCGAATGTAAGAACAACTAGTCCCTGCTAGAAAGCTGCAATAATCACCTCAATACCTACTAAAGACCTGTTGAAGGGTATAAAACACCTGATACCTACTAGAAAGTTGCCAGAATCACCTCAGTACCTACTAAATAACTATTGAAGGTTACAAAACACATGGTATCTACTAAAATAACTGCTAGAAGGAATTCAGTACTTGCTAGAGAGTTGCTGAAATGACTAATATTACTAAAAAGCATCGTAATACCTAATACTTGCTTGAAAGATGCTAGAAGCATAAAGAACACATTAGTACCTGCTAATGAGCTATCAAGACAAGCTTTAGTACCTGCTCAAAGAGCTACTAAGGTGTTGTATCCTTACTAATGTTCACATATCTTACATTACTTTGTTGAATCTTATTTAAATGGTCATTTCTCAAATGTCATTTTTTAAGCCCCCACAAAGGAAGCTGCAAACTGTGAGCATCACATTTTAGGCTATAAGATGCAAAGCTCGATGATAAAAATCATTAGAATTGTTCCCACAATGCAAGGAAAATTACCAAGGAAAGAGAAGCAAGGCCTTAAGAAACCTTGGAGAAGCCTAAAATCAAGCCTACAACTAAGCCTAAGACCAAAAAAATGACCAAGCCTGAATTGCCAACATAAGCTTAGTAGATTGTACAGTCCTACCTTAAACTAGAGAAGATTCTAGAAATAGTCCCCCTTTAAATCCCTAGGGCTGTACAACCCAAAATGATGGATGTACAACCTAACCTTGATTGTACATCTCTTTTTCAAACCTTAAAATTTTTGAAATTTCTTCTCCTTTAATAGACATAAACATGGTTCAACCAGAACTATTTGGACTTTAATGGACCCTCCTTCTCCTATAAATATCACACCATTTGCTGGAGGAGGGGAGACTTGGATAAATCTAAGGTTACTCTAGTAAAATTGCAATCCATAAATCCTAAATCTCCAAAAATCAAATACCTAACCCAATACACTTAGCAACCAAGGTAGTTCCTAAGGCTTTAAGACCTAACCTTGCATTTTCCTTAGCATTCTCGAAGGAAAATCTAAAGTAGTATGTCTCTGAGGGTAAGAAACTCATCAAAAGGCTTCAAGAAGCCACTTATTCCCTTTTCTTCCTCTCATTCTTTCTTTCTTTTTATTTTAAAAAACCTAAGAAATGAGGCTATATAGATTTGATGTAGTATGTACAACTCTTTGCTTGGGTTATATAACCTTCAAAATGGGTTATACAATCCTATTTTTCTTATACAAATTTAGCAAAACTTTCTTACCCCTATCTCAGATTTATCTCTTTCAAAACTCCTTTCAGTTGTCTTTGATGATTCCATTAATAGAATAAAAGGAGGCTCAATGGCCTAAGATCCATATTCACTTTAAAATGGAATTTTGAATAAGTTTGAAATGGTAGTTATGGTTCATTTTATGCTAATACTTTATGTGTTTCCATATTTTGATTAGATGATGGTTAAGGTTCTATCTTAACGTCTCTTGAGTAGTGACCAAATAAAGAACTTATTGTTTTTAGGATTTTGAAAGCCCTATGATGGTTATGATTATCTCTAAGTTGGCTTTGAGTATATGTGTTGGCCTTGTAATCCATTCCTTGTTATTTGGTATTCTAGCCTTCTTGGTGGTTAGTAATGCTTATTGATGTCATGCTCTTTTTGAGTAATAAGAGAGAGCCCTAAGACCTTTTTCATGATGATTTAGCCTTAGGCCACTGAAAATTCTCTAAGTGCTTTGCATGGTATATTTGTGATTTCTTGTCTTCCATGATGCATGTGTTTATGTTATGATGCTATATTGCCCCTCAGGTGACGTTAGGATGTTTGTGATTATGGACTTAGATGCATGCTTAGATACATTAACTTTGGAGGAATGGTAAGGTGCTGATTATGGATTCTATTAATTTGTCTTAGTTTTCTTTCATTTGTTCCTTATTAATCACTAACTTGTTCATTTCTTTTGAATGTAGGTGTTTTGCTTAAGCTATACCATGAATTTGGTCTTGATGGTCATCCTTAATGATCATGGATGATGTGTATGAATGGTATGCATGTTAAAGCCCTTTGCATGTCACATGATCCTTATCCCCTTTTGAAATAATCATACATGTTATGAATGATGAAATTCATGGCAATCGCTTTTACTATGATGCATGACCCCTTTTCCCTTGGAATTGATGGCTTGACTTGTTTGATTTGATGGCACTAGAGGCATGTTTGGGATCGCTAATGGGATTAATTAATAACTTGGTTAAAATGTCAGGAGTGAAAAAGAGATGCTCGAAGGCCATATCCTAATATCTGAGTGATTTAAGGGTGTCTCACATCTTCCCCAAGCCATAACCAATTTTTGAACCCAATCTCTGATGGGGTTAAGGTGAAATGGGCCTTCTAATTGACTTAGCTAAGGTTTAAATTTAAACTTACCCAAATTCTTATCTCAACTAAAATTCTTGGGGATGATACTATTGTATCGGCTCACCTTGCTCCCTCGATGACCACCATTTGGATAAAAGGGCTTTGAAATTGTGTAAGGCCTAATGGGTCCCCCATTGATCCAATACGTGCTATAATTTAGGGTTATTACTAATGTAAAGACTTTTGTGCTCTTGATCCCCTGATGATCAATAAAAAGATGGAGTCATGAGCAAGATTCTACTCGTTCGAGCAAAAACACTCTTGAGGCACTCATAGTAGACTAATGATAAAATCTATAGAAATATCAATCCAAGGTTGAGTAGGCACTAGAGGGTTATACAAACCATATGGTTTAACTTTAGACTTTACTTGTCACATATAATGTGTTTATCACAAAGAGATTGCATATTATGCTTTATATTAGGCCAATAAAAATGCTCATGCAAAATATCTAAAGTCTTTTAATGCCAAAGTTCCCCATTAAACCACCTTCATGAGTCTCCCTAAAGGGTAATCCATTAATAGAAAAGCTAGGCACACACAACTTGTCTTTTTTGAATAAAAATCCTTAATGCCTATAAAAATCACAAATGCACACTTAGCACATGCATCCGACAGTTGGATGAAATCAACATCATTATCATACAAGTCCTTAAGCAAATCAAAACTAAGTGATTTAGTTTACAAAGAAGTAACCAATGGGTACCTTATAGACAATGGTTCAACCACAACGTTTTCCTTCCTATTCTTGTACTTGATTACATTAGGAAAAGTTTCAATGAACTCTAACCACTTAGCATGTTTTTTATTAAGCTTACCTTAGGATTTCAAAAAATTTAAGCTCTCATGATTGGAATGAATGATGAATTCCCTTGGCCACAGATAATGCCACTGTATTTATAGAATTCTCACCAATACATAAAGCTTTTTGTCATAAGTAGGATAATTCAATGTTGCCCCTTTTTGCTTTTCATTAAAATAAGTAATTGGTTTGGACTCTTGCATCAAAACATCCGTTATTCCAACTCCGAATGCATCATATTCTATCTTAAAAGTTTTGTCAATGTTAGGTAAACATAACAAAGGTGTATTAGTTAACTTATATTTCAAAGTATTAAAGGCTTGTTCATGCACATCATCCTATTTAAAATTAAAATTCTTTTTAACAAGTTCATTCAAAGGTGAAGCAATGGTACTAAAATCTTTAACAAAACTTTGATAGAAACTTACTAAATCATGAAAACTTGTTACCTCATTTGCTTTCTTAGATGTAGGCTATTCCATTATCATGTTTACCTTTTCTTCATCAACACTAATACCATGCGAACTAACAACATAACCAAGAAACATAATAGATTCTTTGCAAAATGTGCACTTCTTAAGATTAGCATATAATTGATGCTCCCTTAACACATTAAATACATCTTGCAAATGCTTCACGTGCTCATTTAAATTCTTGTTATAGACCAAAATATCATCAAAGTGGACAATTATGAATTTCCCAATGAAAACATGTAAAACATAATTCATTAACTTCATAAATGTACTAGGTACATTAGTTAAACCAAATGGCATTGCTAACCACTCATACAATCCATTCTTATTTTTTTAATACAGTTTTCCACTCATCTATCTCTTTCATGCAAATGTGATAATTGCTACTTTTCAATTCAATTTTAGTAAATAAATAAGATCCATGTAATTTGTCAAGCATATCATCCAACCTACAGATAAGATGTATATACTTAAACGTTATCTTATTGATGGCTTGACAATCCATACATATGTGCTTTGTTCCATCTTTCTTTGATACTAAGATGATGAAAACAAAACATGGACTAAGACTTTACCTCATAAAGCCCTTTTGTACCAATTCATCTACTTGCCTTTGGATCTCCTTAGTCTTCTTAGGATTAGCTCTATAGGCTAGTCGATTTGATATGTTATAGCCAGGTATAAAGTTTAATTAGTATTGAATACCTCTTAAAGGAGGTAACCTTTAGGGAGTCTCTTCATAAAATAGATTCTTAAAATGTTGCAATAAAGGCACTATAATATTAGGCAAATAGGGGTTCATGCCATTAGTAGAAAGATAAACATCCATGTACTTGAGTACAAGTAGTGGTTGCCTCATAATTAAAGTACTTTTGACCTAATTTTTTTTTGCAAATAAATTCTTTTTCATACTTTTTTTGTTTGTGCACATTTTTCTTTTTAATTGTTCTCTCTTCCTCATTTTCACTTTTCTCTTTTTTGTACACTTTCTTTCTTTTCAATTTTTTGTCTTCAAATTTTCTTTATTTTGCACACTTTCTTTCTTTTCCTTTTCCTCACAAATTTGAGTTTCTCTCATTTTGCACTCTCTTGCTATTCTCAATTGATTGTCATAAGCTTGCAACGGTTTGAAAGGAGTTAGTACAAAACATCGATGATTAAGTAAAAAAGAAATAGTGATTTTTGTACCCACTATGTGTGACCTTCCTATCAAATTGCCATGGTTGGCCAAGCAAAATATGACCCATATTGGTGCAACATCACATAAGACTTTATCTTCATATTTGCCAATAGAAAAGGTTCATGGTATAGTTTAGGATGCTTCATGGTATGCAAATCTAATTTTTTGACCAACAATGTACTAATAACATTGGTGCAACTACCTTCATCAATGGCTAAAGTATATACCTTACCGTTTATGTGGCATTTAGTGTGGACAATTTGCTCATGTTGCTCCTCATCATCATCCTTAGGTTGTACGCTCAATGCCCTCCTTACAACTAGCATATCACCTTACGTGGGATCATTAATCTCTATATTCGAACAGTTCTTTAATGATGGCATGTCATTATCACTTAGGCTAACACTTTCAACATCACTGTTTTTCATTAAGATCATGGTTCTTTTGTTTGGACATTAAGAAGCAATATGGCTGAAACTTTGGCATATGAAGCACTTAATGTCACACAATTTAAATCAAATCTTTTAGTTTTATCTCCATCTTTGGTTTTGTGATGGCTTTGTTGTCCCTCTAATTAGCCCTTTATGAAGAACTAGATTTAGCTCCCTTAGACTTGAGTTACTTTTCAACCTTTATGTCTTTATGTAAGAGCTCCTCTATCTCCACATAATGTTGCAACTCAATTATATTGGCAATCTCCTTGTTTAAGTCTCCAATGAACCTTGCCATAGTAGCCTCTCGATTCTTCTCTAATTAGCTCTTATCATGGATATCTCCATCTCCTTGTAGTAATCCTCCACACTTTTAGATCGTTGAATTAGCCTTTGTAACTTTCTATGCAAATCTTTATAATAGTGACTAGAGACAAAACCTTTTGCGCATGACCAACATCATGTCCTTCCACACTTAACCTTTCATTCCTACTGCAAGTATAACTCTATATCATTCTTGCCTTAAAAGATAGGAATTTTCATCTTAATGTCATTTAGGTTGCAATCTCTTTTGCTATGGCTTTTTTTCTTTATTGAAAATGAATTCCTTCTAATCTGAATCATCTTTGTCCTCCTCTTCAATCATATGTGTTGAACTAGGTTGGTCAAGTTTAAGTCAAAACTCTTTTTTGATCTTGACAATATAGATTGAAATGTTCTAACATCAATTTTAAGTATTGATTTTATAGATTTTTAGATAGATTTTCATTAAAAGTTAAATGAGTGTCTAAGTCTCAAGTCTTGCGAAATACCTTCTAATTTGTGATGGCGAACTTCAAATTCGTGACCATTTTCTTATAAGAAAAATGAATGAAGTTGGGTTAGATGTCGTCGTAGATGAAATTGCAATCATGATTTTGCCATAAAAGTGATGAAACTGAAATAAAAGAATTCATAGTGAAATTCGCCTCCTTCTTCGTGATCACGACTTTTGCAATTACCTAGAGGGAATAGAGTCCTCATTCAGAGCATGTAAATGTCCTAAAGAGCTATTGACATTTCAAAATTTGTAAGGGTAAAATATTGGTTGAGACCATGACTTGATGAAGCAACATCTCCTTATCAAATAACAAGATTCACGATGGCTATCGCGCCCAAGAAGAAAATAAATCGTGACCATGGCTTTCATCTGGCTTGAAGAACATAACGATTATTTTTCTTAGAAGACCAATGGTGGTGTGCCACATGGACTAGCCATTAGATACAAAAGAGATTCTCTACCGCAATTTTAACAATTTTAGTGCAAGAAGAGAATGAAAGCCTCCTACCAAGGTGGTTGATGGAAGTGAAGAATTAATCCCAAAGGAGGAATGGCTGGAAGCACACAAAAGATCTAATGGGAAAATGAAAAGAACAATAACAATTCTTCCTAACTCTTTGTCAAGAGAGGAGACTGGAAGAGTACAACATTGCCTCACCATCTATGGAATTTGGAAGGCATTGGAGAATTATCATGAAAGCACAATTTTGTTGAATTATAGCAGGCTAGAATGTATGTGATAGAAGAGAGCTATTCATGATGAAAGACAATGAAAGCATCACTGACATGATGAATAAAGTTCTATCCATCATTATAAACATGAAGAAATTTAGTAGAATTCTCACCAATCATGAGGTAAACACTAAAAATACTCAAATCTTTACCTCTTAAAATGTTTGGTGCTAGGGTGTGCAGTATTTAAATGTCAAATCCAAAAATTGGAAAGGTGCCAACAGATGTTCTTATAGACAGACTTCTCACTTATAAGTTGGCCTTAAAAAAGATAAGGAAATGAAGAAGATGAAGGGGTATGGGAAAAAATGATAAAACAGAAAAGAAGACCCTGACTCTTAAATCCTTAACCAAAAACAAAGAGGTGAAAGTTGTCTCATGTGATGATGATGATGATAGTGAAAAAGAAGAGGAAGAGTTGGCCATGCTTTCTAGAAGGACAAATGAGCTAATAAGGAGAAGAAAGGATAGAAGGAATTTCAAGAAAGCATCTCCTAACCTCAAGGAAAAGAAAAATGAAGTGACCTGCTATGAGTGTGGCAAGTAAGGTCACATCAAGTATGATTGCCCTATGCTAAAGAAGAAGAAAAAAGGGGACAAGGAGAAGAAGAAAAGCTTCAAAGCCACTTGGGATGATAGCTCTAGTGAAGAAGATGAAGATGAGGAAGTGGCTAATCTCTGCTTTATGGCATCAAAGGACTCTTCTAATGAGGTAAGTTCTTCTCCTCACTCTAGTAATAATTATGATGCATATGATGATATAGATGATAAGCTTCTTGAAGCTCTTACTTTGAGATGTGATGAGTATAAATCACAAATAAAAACTTATAAGAATAAATGCTCAAAATTGGAGGATGAATTTAAGTCCTTAAATGTGTTTGTAAGTGAGTTTAGGACTTTTAATGAATAACTTAAAAAATTTGTAGAGAGTCTTTCTAAGTCTTCATCTTCTCTAAACTCCTTGAGAAAAGACAATGACTCTTTAAAGGAAGAAGTAATTTAACTTAGAAATTTTATCTCTAAGTTCAATAAAGAGAAGGAAGCTTTAATACACTTATTGTATCTCAAAGACCTCCTTAGTAAGACAAGGTTTAGGCTATAATGGAGTCTCTCACAACATTCATTAGAGCATTAACACCTTAAACTTTAAGTACTGAGGTAATTGGGAGGAAGGGTGCTCCTAGCACTAAGCCACCAATGCCTAAGGGTAAGGGAAAGGCATTTCAAGGTTCAAAGCCTAAGCGTAAAAGGGCTAACCATGCATACATGTACACTAAGCAGCATGCTCACCCTAACGCATATAAAGATTCCTTTTTACTCCCAATCACTCATGCATATGTATAAACTCTCTCCATTATAGTATGAAAAGGCCTTTTACTTATACTAAGGTTGTGCATAGGAGAAAAACTCACAAGTCTAAGCTCCAATGTCATTATTGTATGAAGTTTGGCCACTTAAATTTTTTTTGGTATATTAGGAAAGCTTACCTCAAATTAAAAGGACCCTTCAAGACCTAACGCAAAGGACTGAAGTATGCTTAGGTACCTAAACAAAGATATTTTGTTTATGTTTTATAGGAATATTTGGCAACCACCAATGAGGACAATGATTAGCATGTGGATAGTGGGTGCTCAAAGCATAGGACAAGAAACAAAAAGCTATTCATAGTCATTAAAGAAAAGGTAGGTGGCAATGTCACATTTGGGACAATGCCAAGGGTAAGGTAATTGACATTGGAACAATTGGTAAGGATAGTTGTTAACTTATTGACAATGTTCTTTTAGTTTAAGGTTTGTAACATAATTTGTTAAATGTAAGTCAAATATGTAACAAAGGTAATAAAGTTACCTTTGACCCTAGAGAATGTCGGGTTACCACCTTGGTGGATAAGAAGGTAATCTTTAAGGGTGAAAGAAGAGGTAACACTTACTTAATTAACTTAGACAATTTGGCTAACTAATGCTTCAAGTGTCTTATGTCTTATAGTAATGAAGCTAGGCTTTGGCATACGAGACTTAGTCATGCTAGCATGGAGCTCCTACAAAGTCTATCTAAAGGAAAGCTAGTAGAAGGTCTTTCTAAGCTAAAATTCTCCAAGGACAAGACATATGGACCTTGCCAAATAGGAAGCAACACCAAACTTCAAATGGGAAACAACACCAAACTTTCTTCAAAATAAAGAATATTGTAAATACTTTTAGGCCTCTTCAACTAATCCATATGGACCTAATAGGACCTACTAGGAATGCTAGTCTAGGTGGAAAGCATTATGCATTTATCCTAGTTAGTGATTACTCTAAGTTTACTTAGGTTTCCTTTCTTACTCATAAGAATGACACTTTGACGCTTTTGAAAGATTTGCAAAAAGAGTTCAAAATGAAAAAGGTTACTTTATTTCTTCTATTAAAAGTGACCATGGAAAAAAATTTCAAAATGAATCTTTTGAAACTTATTGTTTAGAGAATAAGATTTCTCATAATTTTTCTACTCCTAGAACATCACAACAGAATGATGCAGTAAAGAGGAAAAATAGGACATTAGTAGAGATGGCTAGAACCATGCTCAATGGGTATTCTTTAACTAATTACTTTTAGGCTGAAGCCATCAATACTTCTTCTTATATTGCCTATTGTGTTTTCAACCCATTCTAAAAAAAACTTCTTATGACCTATGAAATGGTAGAAAACTTAAGCTTTCATACCTTAGAGTTTTTGGGTGTAAATGATACATTCTTAGTACCAAGGACGACCTTGATAATTTTGATTCAAAAAGAAATGAAGGCATTTTTCTGGGCTACTCCACCTTTAACAAAGCTTATAGGGTATTCAACAAAGTTCTATGTTTGTTGAAGAATCGATGATAGTTCTTTATTTTTAGTGTTTTTAAGGCTAGTTTTATTGTTAATTGAGTCTAATTTAGGGGAAAAATACCAGATGATGTCTCACTTTTGGCTAGGATTTTGTGATTTTATAGGAAATCTTGGAAATTGGAGTTGATTAATAAATTATGAGAGTTTTTTAGGTGAAATTGTACAATTTTAAAAGTTTAGGGACCAAATAAAAATTTGACAGTTTAAAGACCGGTTTTGATATTTTTTAGATAGAATTTCAGTCATTTCCTAATTCAGTTGAGAAAGAATCCGTGCAATATTTTGGAAGCCTCATTGTGTCTTATCCTAAATGAGGGAGGATTTATTATTATTCTTTTCCTAAATGAAATAGGATTATGTTTTCCTATTTTGAGAGGAGTATTACTAGGAGGAGGAGATTTCCAAAAGGGAGAGGACATTTTTATTTTTGGCATGAAGAAGAGAGAGATGTGGTTTCTGTGAGGGATAAATAGAGGAAAGAGGAGAACTATTGGTCATCCATCAAGCTTGAAGAGAATTAGAGATTATAAGAGTTTTATCATGAAATCTTTTCTATTTTATTTTCTCTTTATGTTGATGTTGGCTAGTAATTCCATCATGAACTGAATTAGTTAGGCATTTGGGTATGATGAACCCTAAAATGAGTTTTGAATTATGATTTTCTTTAGGCAATACAATCTTTTCATTATTTTATAGAATTTAATTGTGTTTGCTCTTCATCTCATTGAATTGATATGTCTGGAATATTGGTTCTTGCTTTACAATTCTTTGAACTTAGATTGAAAAATCAAGTTACTGAATAGGTTTAGTAGAATTGAAAGGGATTGCATATAACCCTAGAGATAAGATAACATAAATGCTCTGGATTAGGGTCAAACCTAATAGTGAAATTCAAAAAAACTATAATGCGATTTTTGAGGTTTTAATTAGGAAGAGATTCCAATTAATCAATCTAAAATTAGATGTTAATTATCTTGAGAAGGATTTTAACATACTAAAGGGATTTCATAGTTCCATTAACATTAAATTAGATTGTATTGTTGGAAAATTAATTTCTTAATCAGTCTTAAGGGGAGTCAATACTTGAATACCATTTGTCATATCGGTGACCCTTTTCCACTCTCTAGTTCATATTTTCGTTATTCTAGTTTATTGAATTAATTTATTTTAGTTTTTAATTAGTTAATTAATTCACTTAAATTTATCGATTATATAATTGAAAAAGACCTAAAACTAGTACTTTTAGTCCTTAAGGGATCGACACTCGATACTCCTATGCTATACTGTATTCGATAGGTGCACTTGCCTATTCAATCTATAAGTGTTGGCCTCAGATCGTATCAAGTTTTTGGCACTGCTGCCGTGAATTTAAATATTAGGAACACTTTATATCTATTTATTTAGCCAATTTTTCTTTTTCGTAATTTTTTTGTCTCATTTTACCCTTATTGTTTTAGTCTCACTTTTTTTTTTTTTAATTTTGCTGTGGTTTCTACTCTTTTCAAGGACTTTAACGGTGTATGACTCGAAGTAATACGATTGAGTTGGTACATGAAGATCTTGAAATAGAGAGAACTTTTCATCAGAATTTAAGGCAAAAGCGTCAAGAGAAGGTTGAGCATAATCAAGTGATAGTAATCATGGCAGATCGCCAGATGACTATGTTTGACTACGCCAAACACATTGTGACAAATGTTAGAACAAGGATAGTAAGACTTACTATTATAGCCAATAATTTTGAGATCAAGCTGAATATCATTCAAATGGTGCAGTAGTCGGTACATTTTGATGGTTTGCCAGATGAGGATCCAAATGTCCATCTGGCTGATTTCTTGGAGATATGCAACACTTTTAAGATCAATGGAGCTACTGATGATGCCATTCATTTAAGGTTATTCCCATTTTTATTAAGGGGAAAAACCAAATGGTGATTGAACTCACTTCCTAAAGGTTCTATTAGTATATAGAACCAAATGACAAAGAAGTTCTTATTGAAGTATTTTATACTTGTGAGATTAGCAAAATTAAGGAATGATATCTCATTATTCACTCAATCTGATTTCAACTCACTTTATGAGACATGGGAACGGTTCAATGATTTATGAAAAAGTGTCCACAACATAGGTTAGGCATGTTGGACTAGGGTAGTTAGCCCAAGTATTGGACCTCTTTTGATCTTAACAAAGGAGATTGATCATGTCTAATATTTCAAATTAGTGTTATTTATAGCCTTTAGGTTTTGTCTAAATTGAAAGTTGGATGTAGCTCAAAAATCTTTAAGGATGAAAAAGTGACTTCTAAATCGTGACTGCTGCTTTGTATTCGCGACCGTGATATGTAAAGAAGCATTGATAGAAAGCAGACAGGCAAAGTCACGAAGCTATTCTCGACCGTGATTCATCCAAATGAAGGAGTCCAAAATTGACAGACGAAATCGCGGTGTGTCACGCCCTAGTAGCGACCGCAAATTTTGAAGTGACTCAAGAGGGAAGCAAGTCCACAGTCACAACATGACACGTGTTCTAACAGACCATTGGAAGTCAAATTTTGAGGAGGCGTCTTGTTGGTAGCGATTGCGAATCGTGAAGAAGATGATAACCATTTTTGGCAGACGAATTCGCATCCTTTGTCGCTTCTTGTATAAGAAGCTCACGACCACGACTTCTGAAAGTAGGTAAAAGTGCAACGATTATATTTTCCTGGTAAACTAATCAGAAGCTGCCATGTGGACTAGCTGTTAGACACAAACGAGATTTTCCTTCAGAAATTTGGATTTTACAACTGCTAATGAGTAGTAGCAACCGCGAATTGAGACTGTCAAGCATGTCTAAAAGATTTGATGAGCTATGATTTGCAATGTCTCTTTAGTGAAGTTTGGGTATAAATACTCCACCAAACAACTATGAATTAGGTGGCTAAGAAATTTATTACAATTCATTAAAGCTCTCAATCGTTGCTACTCATTTTCTTCAATTTTCTTTATGAAATTGTTAGTGTTAGGTGTGAGCATTAAACTCCAAGTTGTAAGGTTATAGTGTGAGCCTGCAAAAACACTTAAAGAAAGGTTTAAGTGTGAGTCTAGTGAAACACTTGAGTGAGGTTGTGTGTTAGCCTAAAAACATATTGTTGTATGGTTGTGTGGTAGCCTAAAAACATATTGTTGTAAGGTTGTGTGTGAGCCATCAAAACAGAAGTTGTACAAGTTAGGTGTGAGCTTGAAAACACCTTGAGATAATGAAATACCCAATTGGTAAATTGAAGAGTGGACATAGGGTAGATTATATCCAAACCGCTATAAATCGGTGTCTCCATTCTACTCATTCTTCTTCCCCTCTTCTTTGTCTTTAAAATTTTTTAACACCAATTCAACCCTCCTTCTTGGTGCTAAGGGACAACAAGGCACTTGGGTTCAAATTCAGACATTCTATTATGGATTGAATCGAATGACTAGTCAAATGATAGATGCAACGACAGGAGGTTCTCTCAACAACAAGACACCAGATGAAGCTCAAACATTGATTAAGGAGATGGCAATGAATGAATATCAGTGGCAAACCAATTCAAGGAGTAACAAACCTACTGGTATGTATAGTCTTGATTCAGTCATTGCTTTGGCAAGTCAAGTTGAAGCTTTGAGTAGGAAGATGGATGAATTAGTTTTAGCACCATAAATGGGTCAAGTGTTGCAATGTGACTTGTGTGGAATAGGACATAAAAGCCAAGATTGTCTTAATGTACTTGGCATGCAATAAGAGCAAATGGACTACATAGGGAATGTTCCAAGATCACATAATAACCCCTACAATAACACCTATGATCAAAGATGGAGAAACTGTAACACCTCTATTCACATTCATTGGCATTCTTACATGAACATATTCATTACATAAATGATTTGCAATCCCACATGAACATAAGCAATGGATAAATGATCATTTAGATATGTGAATTGGATAAGCACAATGATGACACTTGCATCATTGCATTTTGGACACTTGAACATATATGTAATGTTTGTATAGTTGCATGACAAATTATCTTATGTTGTGTGCATGTTATAGTATCATAAACAATGGTGTTTTAGAGCTTATTTAAAAGTATAAGGAGCATATGGGGATTAGGAAATGAATAGAGGTGATGAAGGAGTGAAAAAGAGGGACTAAAGGGGAAAAGTGAACTTCCAACCAATGGAAATGAGACACCATGATTTTGTCTTGTTATAATAGGCTTACAAGTGAAATTTTTCATCCTTTAGGATCATAATAGAGAGGTTAAACTTGAGTGGCAACAGAAGAAAGATAGAGCTAAGGAAGAAAGAAAGAAAAGAAGAAGAAGAAGAAAAAGAAGAAGAAGGAGAAGAATGAGTTGCCTAGGAAGAAATCCTAAGCTTTTCTAATTCTGGGAAAATATGTATGATAATTTATCTTCTTCCCATATGAAATTAATCCCTGATGACATATTAATCATGCATGGTTAGTAAGAATTATGGATTATTTGAGGTAGAGCTCATGTATGGATGTTGAAATTCAAGAGAAATAAGAGCTGATTGTATTGGTTTTGTTGTTAGAGCAGAATTTTATACCCATGATTTCATAACCCTAGAAGAGGATTAAGAAACGTGCAAATATGAAAGTTGTAGCTTTATGCCCTATCTAAGTGCATGTAAAATATGTTTGCTAAATTTGGTGTGTGTGAGGAGATATATCTACTTCATTAGGGCTGGTTCAAAACCAATCAAAATCACCTCTGTCTTTTTATTTTCTTATATTTTAATGGCCTTATGTTCTGATTTAGACAAAGTGCAAAACATGAAATTTGTAGGGTTATATCCCCTCTAAATTATTGTAAAGCAATTTTGCTTGATTTGTTATGTGGAAAGAAATATGGCTCATTAATTGTGACTGACCCTGAAACTAATGAAACCTCATCAATCTTAAAAAAATATGGCTCATTGATTGTAACTGACCCTGAAACTAATGAAATCTCATCAATCTTATAATTCTGTTTTCTAAGAATTTGATGACCATATATTTGAAATTTGATGATGTGACAAACTTGAAAGTTGTATATTTATGTCTGACCTACACACCTTTGAAAAATTTTTGCCAAATTTAACATAGTTGTTGAGATAATGCCCCTTCATTATAACTGATTATCAACATGTTGACAACTTGTTCACCCTGAGATTGGTCATTTATTTTTATGACTTTATAGACAGAATTATACAATGAGTAAAACATAAAAAATGTTCCTTTATATGTTTTGTAACTTTTGGTAGATCTTTTTTACAATTGGATTTGTATAATTTGAGATATACCCAAGATTATAAAACCTATTTAGGTTGAGATGACATTGAAATACGACAAAATTCAAAAATTCACCACATTTTCCATGTGGCTTATATTGACAAGAAATTTGAATATGTTGTATAATTATGTGTATAATTTATTTTAAGAAAAGAATAAATTCATTTGAATAAGTATATCTAGAGTTGTTACTGTGAGAGTGTAGCTGGGTCAGGCTGCCATATAAGGAAAATATTGCATGGATTATGCCATAGTTGCGTACCAACCATTCATAATCATTTTGACATACTTATAACCATGTTTGTATTAAATTTTAGGATCTCAACACTTGGAGGAAACCCTAGAGAGAGAACCAAACCTACCATAAAGGTTGGTCATATCAAAAGGTGAGTAAAAGCCATAATTAGATTCTAATGTGTATGTGTGATAATTTTTAATATGATTATGTTCTATTACATGTATATGTGATTGAATTGTTACACTTTACATGTGAATACAAGTTAAGTGAGAATTATATACTCTTAATGATTACTTGGTATACCATTGTGAATGAACACTTGCATATGGAACTAAAAGGATGTTATGACCAGCTTGTTAAACACTTGTAAATCACTTGGAAAAAGGACCAATATGTCCTATTGGCACATGTTATTGATCAAATGATTCACTTGTTATGTGTTAGCTAGCAAATTCAAATGTCACTTGAATCACATGAATTCCCAGGAGCAGTGATTGCCTTGTAAGGTCACGACAAAAATCAATCTATTACACTTACACTTGCATAGTCAATTGTTATACTTGTAATGTATCCTGATGATATTCTTATATTAGTGGTGCCATACAAATCTGATTATTATTTTTATTCATTGAGTCGTGACTCATCAAATCACAATTATGTTTTTCAGATACTAAAGCATAGGGTTTGGATACTTTGGTGCCTAAAGTTTTGCATAGAGACACATGGACCATAGCTCGTCGACTAAATTCCAACTCTCTCTCTCCTTGTGTCATGTACATATATCTAGATATGAACTAGCTTATGGTCATATGAACTAGCTTATGGTCACTAACCTTGAACTTTAATTAACATATATGTACATTAAATATATGTTGGATTGTGTACGTATAATGAATAAACCTTTATGCATATGTATTTTTTGATATGAATGCCTTGATTTGTAAATGAAATTAGTCATTATAGAAACCACCTAAATTTGTCATAGGGGAACCACCGGGTACTAACAACAGTAACAACTACCATAAGAGAAGAAATCAAATTTGGAAGAGCTAATGACCAAATTCATCCAAGCTTCAGACGCTCGACTCCAAGGTCAAGAGCCACTTTTAAGAATCATGAAAAAATGCTGAGAAATCAAAGAGCTTCCATCAACAATTTAGAGAATCAAATTGAATAGCTTGCTAAAATGATTTTAGAAGGCCATAAGGGAGTTTGCCTAATAATACAGAGACAAATCCTAAGGAACATGTGAAGGCGATCACCTTTAGGAGTGGAAAAGAATTACAAGATGGACCTAAAGCTCAAGTTAAGGAGAAAAGTGGAGAGGAGATCCAAGACCAAGGTGATGCACATCCTAAGTCGGTTAAGGAATTCAAACTTACCATTTTATATCCCGTGAGACTTAAGAAAGATCACTTAGATGAGCATTATGGTAAGTTTCTTAAATTCTTTAAGTAACTCCACATTAACTTACCGTTTGCTAAAACTCTTTTACAGATGCCCAAGTATGCACAATTTTTAAAGGAACTCCTTGCCAATAAGAAGAGACTTGAGGAGTTATCTATGATGATCCTTAGTGAGGAGTGTTCGACCATCTTGCAAAATAAGCTACCTTGAAAGCTCAAGGATCTAAGGAGTTTTACTATCTTCTATTTTTATTGGTGATTTGATAATTGATAGGGCTTTAGTTGATCTAGGTGCAATCATATACCTAATGCCTTATAAATTATTTGCTAAGTTAAGATTAGAGGAGCCTAAACCAACTAAGATGAGCATTCATTAGCTGATAGGTCAATTAAATACCCTAGAGGTATCATTGAGGATGTGTTAGTTAAGGTAGACAAATTCATTTTTCCAGCTTATTTTGTCATACTTGATATGGATGTCGATGTTGAGGTTCCATTGATTTTGGGCAGACCATTTTTTGCCACAGGTAGAGCTTTGATTAATGTTAATGTGGGTAAATTAGCTTTAAGGTTTGGAGATGAATAAGTGACCTTTAAAATTTCTGATGCTTTTAAACATTCACTTGATCAAGGTGACACCTATTATTTCATTGATTCTATTGATTATGCTGTGTCTGATTGTATGCAGGCAATTATCTCTCGAGATTTGTTAAAGCATTATCTTGTTCAAGGTGAGGAGACAAGCAAGAAGAAAGATGTGAGGAGTGAGCAAGTAGCTTATTTAGAGGCTAATGAACCAATGATAAGGAAGAAAGCCTTTGAGCAGATTGATAGGACTAAAGAGCACAAATTAAAACCATTTATTAAAGACCCACCAACGTTAGAGTTGAAGAAATTGCCTGAGCATTTGGAGTATGGATTCTTGAAAAAAGATTCAAAACTCCCAGTGATTATAACATCTGATCTGAAAGAGGAACAAAAAGAGAAACTTTTAACCTATACTTAAGTAACACAATAGGGCAATTGCTTGGAAGATCTCAAATATAAGAGGAATTAGTCCCTCTTTCTGTACATATAAGATTCTCATGGAGGATGAATTTGAACCAGTTGTGCAACCATAAAAGAGACTAAATTCTAACATGAAGGAACTTATAAAAGCTGAGGTAATTAAATTACTTGATGTATGAGTGATTTATCTTATTTTTGACAGTTCATAGGTGAGCGTTGTGTAGGTTGTACCAAAGAAAGTAGAAGTGATGATTGTTCCAAATGAGAAGAGTGAATTGATTCCCATAAGAACCTTCACCAGGTAGAGAGTATACATTGACTATTGAAAGTTGAATGATGCCATAAGGAAAAATCACTTTCCCTTACCTTTCATGGATCAAATGCTTGAGCAACTATCAGAGCATATGTACTATTGCTTTTTAGATGGCCTATCGGTTACTTTCAAATTCTTATTGCTCTGGAAGACCAAGAAAAGATGACATTTACTTATCCCTATGGTACATTTGTTTATCATCGAATGCCTTTTGGATTGTGTAATACACCTACGACTTTTCAGAGGTGTATGATGGCAATTTTCGATGAACTTGTGGAAGATATTATGGAGATATTCATTGATGATTTCTCTAGTTTTAGTGACTCTTTTGATTTATGCCTTCATAATCCAGAAAGAGTGCTTAGACGTTGTAAGGAGACCAATTTTGTGTTAAATTGGGAAAAGTGTCGTTTTATGGTGCAATAGAGTATAGTTTTAAGTCATAAAATCTCATGTGGGGGGATTAAGGTAGATAGAGCAAAAATTAAAACTATTTTTAAGTTACTACCCTTAACTTTACATGTCGGGTTCTATAGAAGGTTCATTAAGGACTTTTCTAAGATTGCTAGGCCTTTAACTAAGTTGCTTGAAAAAAGATGTGTCATTTATTTTTACTTAAGAATGTTTAAAAGCATTTAACATTCTTAAGAAAAAATTGACAAATGGCCCAATCATGGTAGCACTGAATTGGACTATTCCTTTTGAACTAATGTGTAATGCAAGTGATTTTGCAGTAGGTGCAAATCTTGGACAGTGGAAGGATAAGCATTTTCAGCCCATTTACTACACTAGCAAGACTCTCACTGATACCAAAGAGAATTACACAACTACGGAGATAGAGTTACTAGCTGTGGTTTTTGCATTTGATAAATTTAGATCTTACTTGATATTGTCCAAAGTCATTGTTTATACTGACCACTATGTTCTGGGTTATTTGCTCACTAAATCAGATGCAAAATCTAGATTAATTCGATGGATTTTGTTGTTGCAAGAGTTTGATCTTGAGATCCGTGATAAGAAGGGTGCTGAAAACCTAACAACTAATAATTTATCTCATTTTGAGAATCTAAATTTAGAAAAGCTTGATGAAGCTGAGATAAATGATCAATTTCCTGAGGAGCATCTTTGCGACATTGAAGAGGTAAGTGATTTGGATGTTCCATGGTTTGTTGACAAAGCAAATTTCTTCGCAGGTAAAGTTCGACCAAAAGGAATGTCTCATCAATAAAAGAGAAAGTTCTTTTTAGATTTAAAGAATTACTTTTGGGAGGACTCCTACTTGTTTAAAATTTGTGTGGATCAAATTATGAGGAGATGTATCCTAACTTTAGAAAGATGGAAAATCTTAAAGCATTTCCATGATGGACCTGTTGGAGGACATTACAGTGCAACTAGGACAACCTAGAAAGTCTATAAATCAGGTTTTTATTGGCAGACTATCTTTAAGGATGCCCAAAGGTATGTAGAGCAATATGATAATTACCAATACTAAGGTAATATCTCTCGCCGTGATGAAATGCTCAAAACTATATTTTAATGTGAAATATTCGATATTTAAGGTATTGACTTCATAAGTCCCTTCTTGACTTCATTTGGAAATAAGTACATCCAAGTTGCTCTAGATTATGTTTCTAAGTGGGTCGAAGCACAAACTTTACCCACAGATGATGCTAAGGTTGTAGTTAAGTTCCTTAAGAAGCTTTTCTCATATTTTGGCACACCTCAAGCAATAATAAGTGATAGGGGTACTCATTTTTATAATCTGCAATTAGAAAAGGTGTTTAAAAAGTATGGTATCACACATAAAGTTGCAACCCCATATCACCTTTAAACAAGTGGTCAAGTTGAGGTAGCTAATAGAGGTCTCAAACAGATTCTTGAAAAGACGGTTGCACAATCTAGGAAAGATTGGTCCCTTAAGCTATAGATGATGGTCTTTGGGCTTATAGAACTACTTATAAAACACTTATTAGTACTAGCCATATAGGTTAGTTTATGGAAAAACATGTCATTTGCCTGTAGAGCTTGAGCATAAAGCATAGTGGGCTATGAAACCTCTTGATTTTAATCTTAGTCTTACAGGTGAGAAGCGAAAACATCAAGTGAATGAGCTTGAGGAATATCGATTAATGGCATATATGTACTCAAAATCATATAAGGAGAGGGCCAAGAAGTACCACAATAAGAGGATTCGTCAATCCAAGCAGTTCAATGAAGGAGATCAAGTACTTATTTATAACTCTCGCCTCAAATTATTTCTGGGCAAGCTTAAATCTGGATGGGCCAGACCGTTTATCATCAAACAAAATTTTTCCTTATGGCACAGTCAAGGTAACTCATCCTTAAAAAGATACATTTAACGTGAATGGTCATCATTTGAAGCTCTATCTTAGAGGCGATTTCAATAAGAAAATGGTTCGTAAGGAGTTGAAACTTATCAACTTTGAGTAAGATTGCTCATATCTTCGTCCAACAAATGACGTTAAAAAAAAAAAGCCCTTGTTAGGAGGCAACCCAATATCGTTGGTTAGGTTTAATAATTTTAAATTCAAAAAATTATTTAAGTTTAATAATTAAGGGTTAATATAAAAAACTATAAATAAATAAATAAATACAAAATTATAAAAAAATTATTTGGTGTATGAATTTTAATTGATGTGGTTTTTATTGGGATATTTTTGTTTTTATAGGAATTTTAGAGGAAAAATATGAAAGAAGAAAAAAGAAGCAGAGAAAAAGAAGACATGGATTAAGAATTTCAGGCAGAAGTTGTGTGTCTTTTCCCTCACTTTAGTGCGATGCGCGTACATAAAATAGTCGAAAACAAGATTTTGTCAAGAAGCTATGCAATTTCTATTGCACACCTGTACGTTCAATCACATAATAAGATTTTCAAAATCCTTTTATTGCAGTATCTGTGCGGTCCTAGGCGCACTTGTATGCATTTTTAGGAGCACATGGACTACTTTCCAGAAGGAGTAATTGGCAGAAGCTATGCGATTTAAATGCACTGATGTGCATTGATATGCACAAGGAAAACACCATAACTCTCCTATTTTGGTTTGACCTTTCTTCTTCTTTTTTCTTTCTTTTTTTTTTCTTTCCTTTTTTCTTCTCTATCGATCCCAACCCTACTCCTTCTCATGAACCAGCAGCCACCATTGCTACAAATTCCTCCGTAATCCACATCCACCGCCACACCTCCCTCCTCTATTACTAAATCGCTATCCATCTCTCTCCCATTACACATTACTCCTCTCCTTCAACCCCATCAGACCTCCCTCCACCAAATTGTTGATCATACCTCACCCCTTAGCAGCGCCTTTCTAGCTGCTCCTCTTCCTTCTTTATCGACCACAACCCCTCTATTACTAAGAAAAATCATACCAAAATCCAATCGCACTCTCCATTCTTCACTATCAATACCCATTCGGCTTTTTGGCTTCCTTTTTTTTATTTTTCCCCATTATCAATACACACAACATAACCATCCATCATTGATTCCATCCATAAACTCTCTATTGCTACACATTCACCTCCAATCAGATATCTCCCTTCCTCTTCATTTCCCTTAACCCACTCTGTAACCACCATTATCACCAAATCGACCCTTCACCTAGTTTCTTTGATGGAGATGTGAGCTATGACTTGC
Organism: Omphalea diandra; assembly: GCA_949677035.1. NCBI lineage: Eukaryota > Viridiplantae > Streptophyta > Magnoliopsida > Malpighiales > Euphorbiaceae > Omphalea > Omphalea diandra. The sequence goes on along the minus strand of CATIWR010005754.1, from coordinate 26,143 downwards.
TTGTTGTCTTGCTCTATTTATCAACTAGGTTTCTATTTGAAGATAATGTTAGATTCTTATTTGAAGAATAATTGGTGCAGAGTTTGGCAATCCTTAGGATTTTGTTGAAATTTTTTTAGGCACTTTAATTCTAGGAGTTTGCTGGTATGGACTTCCTACTTATCATTTATTACTTGTTAGCAAATTCCAATTTTGCTTAAGGACCTAAGGTATAAAATTCTATCTCTCCTTCTTCTAGTCACATATGTTCCCTTTGGATTTCCATTTTTTGATTGCTATTTCTGTATATTATGGGCTGTAATTTTGTTCATGAGTTACTAGATGAGTTGCTATTTTCTTCTTTAGTAGTACTTCAGGTTTATAATCTCGTTTTGCCATCCATGAAAGATTTTGCTTATATTCTCACTAGTGCTACATTGTGAAATTTGTTTTAACATTTTCATCAACCGTGATTTTTCTACTGTGCTCTGATGCTCTGTCTTACCATTTGGGTGCTACATATATTTTTCCTACTTGATATGGTGAACTCTCATATGTCTATCTTTGATAATTAGGTAGTAGCTACAGTTCACTTCTGCGGTCAATTTGAGTTGGTATGATAAGCATATTCTAAATAAGTTCATTAGTGAGCAGTCTATTACTTCAGACATTGATACGTCACTTCACATTCAAGCTGCATTTAATACATTAGGATGGGAGCGAGTCTTGGATTTTCAAGGTAAATATTACCCCCAGTTAGTACGTGAATTTTAGCTAAAATTGAAAACAAAAAGACATAGGGTTGTTTGGAGATTCATTCTTTTGTTCGTGGTTAGAGAGTAATGATCATTTGCGCTTTTCTTGTGTCATTTTTAAGAGTTTCAAATGTTGGCCTTCTACTTGTTTTAGGTCTCAGTAAAATCACATGTCAGCATCGCATCCCAAATGATGGGATTTTTAATTTGCCTAGACCAACCTCTCAATTTGGCTTAGCAGCATGCTACCAATGGGACTGTTCGTGGTAGCTAGCTAAAAACTTAGATGCTCATTCTAAAGTGATAATTAATCTAATGTTCTTCCTAAGTCTAGTGCTCTTAATGAATTGTGCCTTGGTGATATTTATCTTGCGCAAAAAATGATCCACGGTTTAGGAGATATTGAAAGTGTCCCTTTAGCTCCCATTTTAATCACATGCATTTATAGGGTTGTTCGTCTTTCACGGTCGAATAAAAATTTGGTTTTCCCTATGCTCTTAACTAATATTTTTGCAAGTTTGGCTGTTGATTTTGCAGGTGAGTGCATGGTTCTTCTAGAGTCGCCAATAGTTGTTGATACACTCAGCCACTTGAGCTTCTCCTCTGCTGATCGTACCTAAACTCCACCATCCACTATCCCAAATCACTCACTATTTGAGGATTATGCCTTTGTAGTTGAGATTGCAACTATGTGTTTTGAAGTTGGTGGTGTCACCCATGACAGACAAGTAGTCCCATCATAGGAGCCTCAACCAAGGGTTAGCCAACCAATCCAATGTCTAGTTTCCGCCTACTTCACAACGTTCGCATAATGCATGAATGCCAAAATCGCTTGGAAGATGTGTAAAACCAAATGTCTCAATAATTGGCTCAACAAGGCGAGCTCCTCATTGAAATTCGAGATTCTTTGCATCGTCTTCTTCTGCCATCTCCACCACCTACACCTTGAGATTCCAAAAAAGTTTCCTAATTCCTTTGTTCTTTTTGTTTTTCCTTTTCTGTGTTATTTATTAGTTTTTGTCATGCTAAAAACTTTTACTCCACATTAAGGACAATGTGTCTTAAAATGTAGGGGAGGGTTTCTATTGTTTGATAATTTTATTTTATTTTATTTCTTCATATAAAAAAACAAAATTTTGATCTTTTGTTTGCTTTATTATGTGAATGACTCATTATTTACTTAATAGTTCCCTCATTTTCATCTTAACTTGGTAAAAAATATCTAGATATGCTTTGGATTCACTTTTTAATTTGTAAATCTTGTTTTTCTATCATAGATATTTAATTATCACTTTGTTTCTACCATAGATATTTAATTATCAATATCTTTAAAGAAAATCCCAAGGTTTGGAAGTTTATAAATTCTTAAACAAAAAATTCATTTTTTACATTATAAAGAAATGTTTGAGCCTCTTTTTCTTGTAATGTGCTTAATTTTGTGAATTCCTTGTTGAGTGAGTCCTCAAATAGTGCTAGAGTCTCTAGAACTTTATTTGTTATCGTTTTGAGACCACATTATTGAATACAAGCATAAAAATGATTAAGGCAATTTAAGATTAGCCACTTTATCCTTTTTCTTTCTTCATCCACACTTTTATCTATTTAGTGAGCCTCATTGAGCCTACATGAACCCTATTTTCTTTATTATAATCCCATATTTATCTAACCAATGAAGCCTAGTCCCTTAAAATATTAAATTGATCATGTTTGCTTTGGGATGGGATTTGGTTTCTACAATTACAAGGGGTTGTTTCATGAAATTAGTGAAAAGTCTTTAGTGTGGGGTTGAGTGTTTTATTCTTTAGGGTGGGAGTGAGAGAATTTTATTTGAATAATTGCTTGATTTTTGAATTGTTATCTTATGTGATTTTATAATAACTCTTCTTTCTTCCTTTCAAAATACAAAACTGGAAAGTGAAAAAGAAAAAAAAAACAATTAAAAAAGTTCAAAGAAATAAAAGAGAAAGAAGAGGATGTATTTCTTTATCAAGATAGTTCAATTCTATTTTGTAAAAGATCATGTAAGGCCTAAAATTTCTATTGTTTTTAAGGTCCATGAGAGTGAAATTATGTTTTGGGCATGAAATTTGTTCTTTATTGAGAGATCATGTAAGTTTCATTTAAGAGAGTATTTAGTAAGCAAGATCAATTATTTTGTAGTCTACTAGTATAAAAACACCTACCCTCTACCAAGACCCCATTACAACTAAAAGAAAGACCTTTCAATTTGTGCTTGTATTTGAATTTAAGTGGTGGAGATGTGATTTATTCTCAAGTTTATGGTAGACTTTTAGGCTATTTGTTAGAGGATGAGAGCATATACTAACCTTTAAACACTTAGAATGAGGGGTACATTGTGCGAAACTTGATAAATGAAATTTTTTTTTGGATTTGTGGACCGATAATCTTTGATGTATTTGATTTAGGGATAGTTATGATTAAATAAGTATGCTAGAATATAATTTTTGTAAGTTTGAGAATTGATGAATTTTGCGCATAGCTGGTTAATTCTATTTGTTATGATGTCGATGAGGGGGATGAAATGTGTTTATGAGTCAATTATGTTAGTCTTTATGTGTTTTGTGCTTAGCATTTTTCTTGTTTTGTTTTGAGTTTTTTGTTCATGTCTTTTTTCATTGGTTTAGTACTTTTGCTTGTGGACAAACAAAATGCTAAGTGCAGAGGAATTTGATAGTTCTTTATTTTTAGTACTTTTAGGGCTAGTTTTATTGTTAATTGAGTCTAATTTGGGAGAAAAAATACCAGATAATATCTCACTTTTGACTTATATTTTATGATTTATAGGAAATCTTGGAAATTGGAGCTGATTGATGAATTATAGGAGTTTTATGGGTGAAGTGTGCAGTTTCAAAAGTATAGGGGCCAAATATAAATTTGATAGTTCAGGGACCAGTTTTGATATTTTTCAAATAGAATTTCAATCATTTCCAAATTCAATTGAGAAGAATCAATGTAGCATTTTCGAAGCCCCACTGTGTCCTATCCTAAATGGGGGAGGATTTATTATTGTTCTTTTCCTAAATGAGGGAGGATTATGTTTTCCTATTTTTGGGGGGAGTATTACTAAGAGGGAGGAGATTCCAAAAGGGAGAGGATGTTTTTCTTTTTGGCAAGAAGAATGGAGAGAAAGTGTTTTTTCGGGGGGGGGGGGGGGCATAAGCAGAGAAAAGAGAGGAATTATTGGTCATCCATCAAGCTTGAAGAGAATTAGAGGCTACAAGGGTTTTCTTTTTATATTGATGTTGGCTAGTAATTCCATCATGAACTAAATTAGTTAGGCATTTGGGTATGATGAACCCTAAGATGAGTTTTGAATTGTGATTTTGTTTAGACAATACAATCTTTTCATTATTTTATGGAATTCAATTATGTTTGCTCTTTATCTCCTTAAATTGATATGTCCAAAATATTGATTCTTGCTTTACAATTCTTTGAACTTAAATTGAAAAATCAAGATATTGAATAGGTTTAGCATAATTGAAAGGAGTTGAAAGTAATCCTAGAGATAGGATAACATAAATCCTCCACATTAGAGTCAAACCTAATAGTGAAATTCAAAGGAACTATAATGCGATTTTAGGGATTTTAATTAGGAAAAGATTCCAATTAATCAACCTAGAATTAGATATTAAATATATTAAGAAAGATTTTAACATACTAAAGGGATTTTCACGATTCCATAAACATTGAATTAAATTGTATTGTTGAAAAATTAATTTCTTAACAAGTCTTAGGGGGTTCAATACTTGAGTGCCATTTGTCATATCGGTCACCTTTTTCCACTCTCTAGTTCGTATTTTCATTATTCTAGTTTGTTGAATTAATTATTTTAGTTTTTAATTAGTTAATTAATTCACTTAAATTTATCAATTATATAATAGAGAAAGAACTTATACTAGTGCTTTTAGTCCTTGAGGGATCGACCCTCGATACTCCTACGTTATACTATACTTGATTGGTGCAATTGCCTATTCGATCTATAGGTGTTGGCCTTAGATCGTATCAGTCAATGAATAATGTGCTTAATAAATCTATTAAACTCGATCTTGAGAAAGGTTCTCTTATTGATAATCTTGTAGTTGACTTTGAAAAGTTAAAGCTTAATTTATCTACAAAAGAAAAGGCGAATGATCTTGAGGATAACAAGTCATCATAAAAAGTTGAGGAATCTCAACCATAATAAGAAAAAAACCTAGTTTAAGTACTTCTCAAGGATTGGAAATTCTCCAAATATCACTTCAAAGATCTTATCATTGATGAGACATCCAATGGAATAAGTAATAGATACAACTTCATGCTTTGGATAATAATCTTGCATTTGTTTCTCAATTTGAGCCAAAATCTATTAGTAAGGCTCTTGATGATGAAAGTAGGGTGATTGTTATGTAAGAGGAACTCACCCAATTTAAGAAAAAAGAAAGTTTAGGAACTTGTTCTTAAACCTAAGGAACACTCTATTATAGGATACAAATGGGTGCTTAGGAACAAGTTAGATGACTAAGGTTTCATTACTAGGAACAAAACTAGATTGGTTGCAAAAGGTTACAACTAAGAGGAAGACATTGATTAGTATGAAACCTTTGCCCTCATAGCAAGATTAGAGGCCATTAAGATTCTTTTCACATTTGCATGACACATGTTTTTCAAATGGATATGAAGAGTGCCTTTTTGAATGGTCTTAATGAAGAGGAAGTTTATGTTGAACAACCTCCAGGTTTTGAATCTCAAGCTTTTCCAAATCATGTTTTCAAATTAACTAAAGTCTTGTATAGTTTAAAACAAGCTCCAAGAGCTTGGTATGAAATGCTTATTTCATTTATTTTACAAAATGATTTTGAAAAAGCAAGTTTGATATAACTTTATTTATAAAAAAGCACAACCAAAATACACTAATTGTACAAATATATGTTGATGATATTATATTTGGTGCTACTAATGAATCTCTTTGTAAAGAATTTGCCAAGTGTATGACTAGAGAATTTAAGATAAGCATGATGACAAAGTTCAAGTTTTTCCTTGGTCTTTAAATCAAGAAAACCAAAAAGGGCATCTTCATCAACCAAAGCAAGTACACAAAGGATCTACTCAAGAGGTTTGGCATGGATAGATGCAAAATAGTAAAGACACCAGTGAGTTCAACTATCAAGTTTGACAAAGATGAATTGGGTAAGCCAATTGATGAAAAGAGGTATAAAGGTATGATTGGTTCCTTCATCTACCTTTCTGCATCTAAACTCAACTTCATGTTTAGTGTTTGCATGTGTGCTAGGTTCCAATCTTGGCCTAAGGAATCACATTTAAATGTTGTTAAAAGGATTCTTAAATATTTGTATGGTACATTGCATTTAGGTTTGTGGTATCCTATGAATTCATCTTTTAGTCTTCTTGGATATTCGAATGTGGATTATGTCGGTTATTTATTATATAGAAACAACACTTCTGGAACTTGCCAATTCATAGGTGATTGTTTAGTCTATTGGTTTAGTAAAAAGCAAGTTTTGATTTCCTTATCCACCGCTGAGGGGGAATATATGGCGGCGAATTATTATTGCACCTAAGTTCTTTGGATGAAATAATAACTCAAGGATTATGGTAAAGATGTTGATCACATTCCCATCAAATGTGACAACACAAATGTAATAAATCTTTCAAAGAATCCTAACCAACATTCAAGAAGTAAACACATTGATATTAGATATTATTTTCTTAGAGATTATGCCTAAAATGGTAATGTGGTGTTAGAGTTTATTGACACTAATCATCAACTTGCAGACATTTTCACTAAACCCTTTAATGAAGAAAGGATGAACTTCATCAAGAGGAAACTAGGGATGTTTGATGGAAACTCCTTAGAGTAAAAATTGATCTCACTTCATGTTCTTCATTGTGTTTAGATTGATTAAATGATATGTTTGATAGTTTTGTATGTTGAATGTTTTGGATATGCTAATTTATTATGTAATTCTCTATGTTAAATTGCTTGAATTAATCATCATTATATTAAGTTGATCATATTTGGAAAGGCCATTTCTTACTTCTCATTAATTTTTGTTTTGCCTTGTGATTTGCGGTTGTAGCTATCCATTTGCGGCTGTTATATAGAAGCACTTCTCAAAATTTTTGTCAACTCTCAATTCACTGTCGCGATTTTAGATTGCCATATGAAATTTTACAAAATTCAAATTTATTGACCATTGACCCCTTTGATTTTCGAGGAAATCTTATCCGTTACTTACAAAATTCATAATTAGTGGTCGTGACTAGCTAAGAACGACCACATATTATGGTAATTGCCAGACATTGATTGATTTGATTATCAATCAGTGCCTACTCCTCATTTATTGCTTAAGTTACCATTTTTTACCTTTTTTTATAAGTTTTTCTGCCTATTTAAGCCATCCTAACACTCATCTATTCCACTTTTACCTTTTCTCTTCATCTTTTATTTATCTCTTCTCTCAATCCTTCTAAACTCTCTCAACTTTAATCCTTCATGGCACCTAAAAAACTAACTAGAGCAGAGAAGGGGAAGGGCATTGCGCATCCTTAAGTTCCTCGTCCCCTTCACCTTATGAGAGGGATAACAAAGGAAGAGAAAGAGAGGTTCAAAGAAAATTCTAACAAAATTATCCAAGCCAACAAAATCCCTTCGATCTTTCTCCTTGGATCACTTGGAATCAAAGAAGAAATCCATGCCTTTCTCTTTAACCTAGGCTAGAACGAATTCATCTTCATGGATGAACTAGGGAATGAAACGATTGTCAAGGAATTCATGTGCACTATTACATTGAGCAAGAGGGTTGCATTAAAAGTAGGTGCATATGAGTTAGTATTTAAGGCTTTTAGAGACCTCTATTTTTATAATTTCTACTCTTTTTAACCTTTAAGTTAGAGATAATGTTCCATTCATTATCTCTGCAAATGATATAATCTATTCTGAATTTTGGTAAGAGATTTCCATTGAAACTAGACATGACCCAAAAACCACTCTAGCCACATATATCAAGACCCTTACCAATTGGCTTCTTCATCGAATCATCACCTTCTCTATCAATGCTAGAGGTGATGGGAATGAAAAAGTTTTCTAAAAAGACCTAGCATTTATTTTCTATCTTATAAAAAATAAACCAATTCAAATAGGCCAATACCTTGTGGATCAATTGATTCACATGAGTATAAAAACTAAAAGTCAATTTCTCCTCCCTTCTCATGTCATAGCCATATACAGGTTTGTGGGAGCCCTAAATGAGGAAAATGAAAAATTTCTCACCAAAAATACTTACCCTCCCAAAACTTCCTTAACTTACCCTATTTGATTAATGCCTAGGTAATCAATCTTGATACCTATGTGTATACCTTAGGATCTCTTGGGGCAAAGAAGCAGGAAACCACTCATGCTTTAAAAAGGAAGAGGCTTGTGATAAAGGAAAGTGCCAAAATAGTTCCATCTCCTAAGCCCAAAGCCAAACCAAAAACTTCTTCCATCTCTCTCTCTTCCATCAACTAGAAGTTGGATAAGGTGATGAGAATGCTTAAAAGGAAATTTCTTCTTATTTCTCAACTTCACAAGGACTTAGTTGATCTACAAGAGAAGGTAGGTGTCACACCTTATCATCTTTTTTATTTTAAAGAATGGTAAGATACCCCACTAGAGGAAAAGAATAAAAAAGAAGAAGGAGATGAGTCACGACGAGGAGGAGAAGGTGAAGAAGTTGGAGATAGTGATAATGACATCTCTTTACTTCTCTAGTTTTTCTTACTTAGGCTTGTAATGCTTTTTCTATTTTTATCTTTTTATCTTTGGCCAAAGTATGTGATCCAACAAGTTTTTTATTCTATATTTAACTTTTTTATGTATTTCTTTGATATTAATAAAAGTTGAAATTAGTGTTCTCTCTATGGATGTTTTTGAAATTCTTTATTTGCATAACTTTATACTTATCCTTACAATTGTATTGCCCTCTCTTTTTTATCTTAATAAAGGAGGAGAGTGAACTTGCATGCTATAATTAAGGGGAAGTATAATTTAAGGGGAGCAATTTTAATTAGTTTAATTAGATTACAAGTTTAAATTGTTAAAAATTGATAACCATCTCAACTTCACACTTATGTATTCTTTATCCTTTGCAAAATCAATCTAATTGTTAAAATAAAAAAGGGGAAGATTGTTGGACTAGGTTGGTAAAACCTAAGTCAAAACTTTCTTTTGATCTTATCAATGTAGATTGATATGTTGTAACATCAATTTTAAGTATTGATTTTGCAGATTTTTAGATAGTTTTGTATTAGAAGTTTAATGAGAGTCGAAGTCTTATGTCTTGTGAAAGGCCTTCTAATTTGCGATGGCGAACTTCAAATTTGCGATCGCTATCTTGCAAGAAGAATTGATGAAGTTGGGATATATGTTTTCATGGAGGAAATCGCAAGCACAATTTTGCCATAAAAGTGATGAAATGAAATAGAAGAATTCAAGGTGAAAGTTGCATCCTTTTTCGCGACTGCAACTTATGCAATTGCCTGGAGGGAATTGAGTCCTCAACCAGAGCATGCCAAGTGTCCCAAAGAGCCGTTGGTATCTCAAAATTCACGAGGGTAAAATATTGATCGAGATCACAACTTGATGAAACAACATCTCCTTATCAAACAGAAGGATTCGCAATGGCTATCATGCCTAAGAAGAAAATAAATCACGATCGTGACTTTTGTCTGGCTTAAATAACATAGCAACTATTCTTCTTAGAAGACCAATGATGGTATGCCACGTGGACTAGCCGTTAGATACAAATGAGATTCTCTACTGCAATTTCATCAATTTTAGTGTAAAAAGAGAAATGAAGACCGTGAAATTTGTTCGACAAACATTTAATGCAAGATTTGCCTTGCACAACTTGAAAATTTAGATAGTTTATTTGTCATGTCTCTTTGGTGGTTGTTGCCTTTAAATACTCCATAAAATATACTTGAATGCAAGAGAATTGTATTGAACATAGCCACACTCTTGCAATTTTATTTCTCAACCTTTAATTCTTGTATGTGAGTTATTATTATTAGGTGTGAGCATTAAGCACTAGTGTTTTGGGTTTGAGAGTTAGCCTAGTCATAAAACTCTTATATAGGTTAAGTAAGCCTTTGGAAAAACACTTGAGAGGTTGTGTGTGAGCTTTAAAACACAATTGTTAGGTTGCCTGAGCCATAAAACACAAAGTGTAAAAGTTTAGTGTGAGCTTGAAAACACCATTTAGTGATAATAGAACACCCAATTAGAAGGATTGGAGAGTGGACGTAGGGTTCGTTAACACCTAAACCATTATAAGAACTCATGTCTTTAATTATTCTTCTATATCTTTTATTTCCATCTCATTAAATCATTCCCTCTAAATTTTAAATTTTTCATTAATTCAACCTCCCTTCTTGGTGCTCAAGGGCCAACAATATGTCTTCTAGAGGATTTCAAATTTGATGGAGATTATATGTCATATAACCTAGCATTTAGTTTTTGAAATTGATCCATAATGGCCTTCATGAACATTCTCATTCAATATCTTGTGGTTACCTTTTATTACACATTTTTATAACCTACAAAAAATTGTTAGTAATAAAAGAAAATTGTTCCTCACACACTCCCTTATGTGTTTGCACTCAAATAAATGATTATTACTAGTGTTTCACATAATATAGTTTTTTACCTTTTAATGATCTCACAACTCTTATCTCTTACCTCTCAAGCTAGTTTTCTTCATGTTGTTAAAAGAATCAAAATTAATAAATCTCGAGAGCAATCAACAATTGATGACAACCTCAAAGATCAAGACTTTAAAGACTTAGTTATGACAAAATAAAAACACAAGGGAAATTAATTAAATGAGCCAAGAAAATAAGAAAACTTCAAAAGAATCAAAGGGCATATGAAAGAAGTAACCATAACATAATAAATCAAAGACATAAATAACTTTTATAAGGAGACAGAAAGAAACACCAACAAATCAATTGTACCTAATTTAAAATAAGATCCCTTTTTGTTTTGGGTTATGAACTTGTAATTGCTTTTTTTTTGCCACTTTTCATTTTACTTTTTTTTCAAATTAAATATTCTTTTTCTTAATAAAGATCAAACAAACACTTTGAATTCAAGTGATACGAACTCCAATAATGAAAATTTGAAACTTAATATGTTGGTCTAGTACACCAAGAAGGGAGGTTGAATTGGTGGCTATTTTTAAAATTAAGAAAATGAGTTTAAGTGTTTCAAAGGTAAAGAAAAAGATGAGAAGGAATAACACAAAGATTTATAATGGTTGGGGTATTAACAAACTTTATACCCACTCCTTAATTCTTCTCAATTGGGTATTTCACTTCACTAATCTGGTGTTTCCAAGCTCACACCAAACTTCTACAACTTATTTTTATGGCTCACACAACAAACTTACAACTTGTGCTTTCTAGGCTCACACAACAACCTCTTTCAAGTGTTTTGTATAGGCTCACACTTTAGCCTCTTGTAAGAGTTTTGAATTTAGGCTAACTCTCAACCTCTTACAATGGTGTTTATTGCTCACACCTAATAATTAATAACATATAAATGAGAATGAAAGAATGAGTAACAAATTTGCACGAGTTTAGTTACAAATTAATGAATTCTCTTACATTTACATCTGTTTGGTAGAGTATTTATAGCCCATATCCACTAAAAAAATGTTACTCTATAACTATTAATAAATCTCCAAGTTATGCTAGGTAGATTTTGCATTAAATACTTGTCAGGTGAAAGTCACGATCTCTACTACCATTTCAAGATTGCAAATTTCCAATTTGCACTAAGGAGTCAAAAATCGTGGCAGAGAACCCCGCCCTGTGTCTAACGGCTAGTCCACGTGTCAGTTACTCATTGGTTATCCAAGAAATGTAGTTGTTATGTTCTACCTACTTCTTAAAAGTAGCGGTCGCGAGTTGCCTTTGCCTTGGGCGCGATTGAGATCGTGAATTCTTCTATTTGAAGATGAAATTTCAGCTTCTTGAGTCGTGGTCAAGGCCATAAATTTGCCCTCATGATTTTTATCTTCAACGAATACCTTGGACACTTGGCATATTGTGGTTGTGGCTTTAGTTCCCTTCTTTGTCACTATAAAAGTCGCGATCACGAACCAGACATGATACATACCGCAAATTCCTTTGACTTAAGCTCACTTTCTTCGGCTAGATCACGCTTGCGAATTCGCCCCCGAATTCCTCTGGCCTAGCTTCATTCATCCTTATGACTGATTCACAATCACGATTTAGGATAAACATATCGTGAATTTAGAGGAACTTCTCAAGGTTGGAGATTTTAAAATCCATCAAACTTTTAATAAAAAAACTAACTTAGAATCTGCAAAACAACACTTAATAAAAGTATTAGAACTGATCAATCTCTATTGTCAAGATTAAAAGAGGTTCATGATTTAGGTTCAACCAACCTAGTCCAACAATAATCTCCCCCTTTTTGATTTTGACAACTTAGATTGATCTTATCTAAAGTCAAATGTATGAGTTGTGAAGTTAGAATGGTTAATGATGAAATGATCAATGAATGCTTAAAGAAATTCTAGTCAATGATCAAAGAAATTCTAAGTACTAAAAAATATGCTCCCTTTCAACTTATATTTTTCTCTACCAAATTGTTTTCTCCATACAATTCTCTCCCCCTTTGGCAAGATTAAAAAGAGAGTGAATGGAAAAGATCAAATAAAATGCATAAAGATGAGATAAAGTGATCATAAGGAGCAAATATTAACTCATAGAATCATCAAAATTGCAATCACATAGCAAATATCAATCACATAGCATAGGAAACAAAGAATTGCAAATTCAAACACTTTTATTTATTTATTAACTGTGGGATCAACAATAGTACATCAAAGATTTAAATAAAGAAAAGAAAATAAACTAGTCTAGAAGATTGGAGAACTGTCATCATCTTCAGAATCATCTTGTTCTTCATTATCTCCTTCTCCTTTAGCTTCATCTCCATCCTCAATCTCTTGGTTGTCTTTCTCCTCCGGTGTGTCTTCATAATCATTGAAATCAGGAAGATGATAGGGAGGAGCACCTATTTTCTCTTGTAGGTCTACCAGGTCACTGTGTAGGTGGGAGAGAAGGAGAAATAGTCTTTTCAACAACCTCATCACCTTATCGAACTTTCGATTGATGGTGGCAAGAGATATCTTGGTTTTAGATTGTGGTTGAGGAGGTGTGGCGGGTATTGCTCCTTCTTCAATGACAAGCCTTTTTCTTTTGAAGGCTTAGGATGTTTCTAGCTTTTTGGCCCTAAAAACACCTAAAGTATAGGTATAGGAATCTAGGTGGATGGCTTTGGCATTAATAAGGTAGGTGAGGTCTATAAAAATTTAGGTAGGAAGGAGTTTCTTTATGAGGAATTTTTCATTCTCCTCATTGAGAGCACCAACATATCTGTAAATGGTAGTCACATGGGAAAGAAAGAGAAATTGACTCTTAAGTTTAGTGCTCATGTGAATCAATTGATTTACAAGATAGCGACTGGATTAGATGAGCTTATTTTTAACAAGACAGAAAAGGAAAGCAAGGTCCTTTTGGGATATCTTTTCTTTGCCATCACCCTTAGCATTAATAGAGAAGGTGATGATACATTGAAGTAACAAAAAAGGAAGGGTTTTGATGTATTTGGCTAAAGAGGTTTTGGGATCATGTTTGGTCTCAATAGAAACTTCGGACCAAAACTTAGAGTAAATGACATCAAGTGTAGATATAATGAAAGGAATGCTATTTCTGATTTGAAGATTGAAAAGGTTGGATATTTATTCAAAAGTTATAAAGTAAGGGTCTCCAAACGCACGAAAAACTAACCCGTATTGTTCAGCATGGGATTCAGCTCTACGACTTAGAGTCACGACACACATAAACTCTCTCATGATTTCTTCATATTCGGGCTCATCGTGAAAGATGAATTGATTCCATCCCAAATCGGAGAGAAACGTGTGGATCTCATTTTTGATCCCCAGAGACTATAGAAGAAATGTAGAAGAAATTTTATTAGAAAGCATGATCTTGGATGCATTGGCCTTGTAGTGATCTTTCTTCTCTTTTGTAATGCCTTTCATTTGATGTAGGGCTAGTGGTCTAGAAGGTTGGACTACTACTTTGCCCTTCTCTGCTCTTAAAGCCTTTTTGGGAGCCATTGAATAGGGTAGGAAGTTTTGGAGATATTTGAGAGTAGGAGAGAAGATAAGATTGATTTCGTGTAGGAAGTGGTGATGAAAGTCACTGTTTAGGGGGTTTATATAGGCTTAGAAAATGTGTATAAACGACTAGAAATGACTAGAATGTGAATAATAAAAGGTTGGAAATCGTTTGCAGTCAAATCAAATTAATGTGAGGCAGTTACTAGAATTTGTGATTGCAAATTAAAAATCGCGACAGCTAATTCTTAAAAATGTGAGTAACAGACAAAAAATACTCAGGAACCGGCATGTACAAAGGTCAAAAATTTGAATTTCTGACTAAATTCCTGGTGGAGAGCAAAATTCACGACCGCAAATTTATAGTTGTCAGCTTGGTAAAATGAACCTATAATTCGTGACCGTAAGTCAATAAATTGCGATAGCTAATTACAAGGCAAGAAGCAAAAAACAAAGAAAAAGTAAAATTTGACGTTTAAAATTGTGATCCACTTAATATGTTAATACTTAATTTTTGCAAATTGACATAGAAAAGCACAATTGCATTTAAAATGAAGACATTCAAAGATAAATATCACAAATAACCAACGCATAACAATTAAACAAAAGATCATACTTTTCATTTTAGGGAATTCCAATCAAGCATTCCCAATTCTCTCTTAATGAAGTTCAACCTTTCTTCATTAAGAGGTTTGGTCAAAATATCTGTAAGTTGATGATTTGTATCTATAAATTATAACCCTACATCACCATTTTGGACATATCTCTAAGAAAATGATGTCTATATCTATATATTTGCTCCTAGAATATTAGATGAGATTCTTAGAGAGATTAATTACATTTATATTGTCACATTTAATGGGAATGTGATCAACAACCTTGTCGTAATCCTTCAATTGTTGTTGCACCCAAAGTACTTGGGTGCAACAACAACCTGCAAATACATACTCAGCTTCAGTGGTGGATAAGGCAACCAAAATTTGCTTCTTGCTAAACCAAGACACTAAACATTCTCCTATAAATTGGCAAGTTCCAAAAGTGCTCTTGCTATCTAAAAGACTACTGGTATAATCCACATCCGAGTAACCTATAAGACTAAAGGATGAATTTCTAGGATACTATAATCCTAAATGCAATGTGTTATACAAATAGTTGAAAATTCTTTGACAGCATTCAAATGTGACTATTTGGGACAGGATTGAAATCTAGCACACATATATACACTAAACATAATATCAGGTCTAGAAGTAGTAAGATAAAGTAGAGAACCGATCATACCTCGATATCTCTTCTTATCAACCATCTTACTCGATTCGTCTTTGTCCAATTTGATGGTACCACTTATGGGTGTTTTTACTACTTTGCATCCATCCATACTAAATTTTTTGACTATGTCTTTTGTGTATTTGACTTGGTTGATGAAGATCCCTTCTTTGGTTTGCTTGATTGTAGACCAAGGAAAAACTTGAGCTCTCCCATTATGCTAATTTTGAATTCCCTAGTCATACACTTAACAAAATCCTCACATAGAGATTCATTAGTAGCACTAAAAATGATATCATCAACATAAATTTGTACTATTAGTGTATCATGTTTATGCCTTTTTACAAATAAAGTTGTGTCCACCTTTCCCTTTTGAAAATCATTTTTCAAAAGAAAAAAACCAAGCCTTTCATACCAAGCTTTTGGAACTTGTTTTAACCATATAAGACTCTATCCAATTTATAAACACAATTTGGAAAACTATGTGATTCAAAATTAGGGGGTTGTTCAACATAAACTTCCTCCTCAATAACACCATTAGAAAAGCACTCTTGACATCCATTTGAAATAATTTAAAATTCATATGGCATGCATAAGCTAAAAGAATCCTAATGGCCTCTAACCTTGCAACGGGGGCATATGTTTCATCATAGTCTATGCCTTTCTTTTGTTGTAACCTTTTGTAACCAATCTAGCCTTATTCCTAGTGATGAATCCTTACTCATCTAAGTTGTTCCTAAACACCCATTTGCAACCTATAATTGGGTATTCCTTGGGCTTATGAACAAGTTCCCATACATTGTTTCTCTCAAATTGGTTGAGTTCCTCTTGCATAGTAATCACCCAACTCTTCTCATCGAGAGCCTCGTCTATAGATTTTGGCTCGAGTTGAGAAATAAAAGCAAAATTGTTATCTAAAAGTTGAGTTGAGATCTAATACTTACACCCTTTAAAGTATCACTAATGATTAAATCCTTAGGGTAATGCTTGGAGAATCTCCAATCTTTGGGTAAATCTTGACTTGGAAATTCTTCTTATTGATGTTGAGGATCCTTATCTACTTTTGATGACTTGTCCTCATCCTTATCTTTGTCTTCCTCTCTTGTAGTATGTTCCAATTCCAATTCCAATTTTTCAAAATCACCTACAAGATTATCAATAAAAGTACCTTTCCCAAGATCAAGTTTACTAGATTCATAAAAAATAACATACATAGACTCTTCAATTGAACTCTTATTAAAGACCCTATAGGCCTTGCTAGAGGTGGAATACCCTAAGAAAATACCCTAATTAGTTTTTAAGTCAAATTTCCCAAGATTATCCTTCATATTCAATATATAACACTTGCATCCAAATATTCTTAGATAAGATATCTTGGGTTTTCTACCATTCCATAGCTCATAAGATGTTTTATTGAGAATGAGTCTTTTAAAAACTCTATTTGTAATATAACACAAAGTATTAATGGCTTGGCCCAAAAGTAATTTGGTAAAGAATACTCATTGAGCATAGTTCTAGCGATCTCTACTAGTGTTCTATTTTTCCTCTCTACAACATCATTTTGTTGTGGTGTTATAGGAGTTTAAAAGTTGTGAAAAATCTCATTCTCTTGGCAATAAGATTCAAAAGACTCATTTTCAAATTCCTTTCCATGGTCACTTCTTATAGAAAAAATAAAGTAACTCTTTTCATTTTGAAAATTTTTAAAAGCATCAAAAGTATCATTAACTAGGACTAGTGCTTCATACTTTTCACCTAAACTAGCACTCTTAGTAGGTCCTATTAAGTCCATATGAATCAATTAAAGTGGTCTAGATGAACTTACAATGTTCTTTTCTTTAAAGAACGATCGATGTCGCTTTCCCCATTTAGTAAGGACCACATGTCTTGTCTCTAGAAAACTTTAGCTTGGGAAGAGCTTTAACTAGCTTTCCTTTTGATAAGCTTTGCAATAGATCCATGCTAGCATGTCCAAGCATTTTATGTCATAGCTAAGCTTCATTACTAAGAGACATAAAATATTTAAAAGATTGGTTAGCCAAATTGTCTAAGTTAATTAAATAGGTATTATTTTTCCTTTCACTCTTGAAAACTACCTTTTTATCCACCAAAGTGGTAACTCAACATTCTCTAGGGTCAAAGGTGACTTTATTGCCTTTGTCACATAATTAACTTACATTAAGCAATTTATATTGTAAGCCATCAACTAACAAGACATTATTAATTAAAGAGCAACCATTCTTACTAATGATTCCAATGCCAATTACCTTACCTTTGGCATTGTTACCAAATGTGACATTACCACCTTCTTTTTCCTTTAAGGCCATGAATAGCTTCCCATTGCATGTCATATGCTTTGAGCATCCACTATCCACATGTTAATCGTTTGATTCATTAGTGGCTGCCAAATACCCCAACGCAACACAAATAAATCATTTTTTCTTTGATACCTAAGCATCCTTAGGTATTAAAGGGTTAGGTTTTGAAGGATCCTTCAATTTAAAGTGTGTCTTCCTAATGTAACAAAAAAACATTTATGTGTCCATATTTCATACAATAATGGCATTGGAGTTTAAACCTAGGTGTCTTCCTCCTATGTAATGTTTTGGTATGAGTGGGGGGTTTTCTCATTCCAACATGATGTGTGTGTGAGCATACACATGCATGAATAGGTGTAGGTATATATTTTTGTGTGTGTGTGTGAATTATCATGACTTTTGTTGTAAATGTAATCATGATTGGCCTTTTTAGACATAGGCCTTGAGCCTTATTGCACCTTCCCTTTACCCTTAGGCATTAAAGGTTTAGTGCTTTGGGCAGTTTTCTTTCCAACAACCTTAATACTTAAAGTTTGAGGTGTTGAGGCTCTAATGAATGTAGTGGAAGGAGATGTAGAATAAGAGGCTCCATTGAAGCGTAGACCATGCCTAATCAAAGGAGGTCTTTGTGATACAATGAGTGTATCCAAAGCTTCCTTACCCTTATGAAACTTAGAGATAGAGCTTTTAAGCTCAATGACTTCTCCTTTCAAAGAGTCATTCTCTTTTCTTAATGAGGCTAGAGATGAAGATGATTTGGAAAGAATTTCTATTGACTTCTTGAGTTCTTCATTTGAAGCTCTTAATTCACTTACAAAGCTATTAAGGGATTTGAATTTATCCTTTAATTCATTGCACTTCTTCTTATAAGTTTTTATTTATGACTTATATTTGTCACATTTCATGGTGAGAGTTTCTAAAAGCTCATCATCTACATCATCTAAGTCATCATATTCAGAATAAAAATGAGAAGAAGAACTTATCTTGTTAGGAGAGTCCTCTTAAGCTATAAAACATATGTTAGCAATCTCTTATTCTTCATCATCTTCACTTGAGCTATCATCCTAAGCGGCTTTGAAACTCTTCCTCTTCTCTTTGTCCCCTTTCTTCTTTTTCTTTAGCTTGGGGCAATCATACTTAATATAGCTTTACTTGCCACACTCATAATAAGTGACTTTATTTAATCTCTCTTTAGGAGTTGGAGTTGTTTTCTTAAAGTTCCTTCTTGCTTTTCTTCTTCTAATAAGCTCCTTGGTCCTTCTAGAAAGCATTATAAGCTCCTCCTCCTCCTTGTCACTCTGCTCTTCACTTGAGGCTATTTCTACTTCCTTTTTCCTTTGAAGATAATTTAAGTGTCAGGGTCCTCTTTTCTGGTTTTTTTGATTTCTCCCCTTAACCTCTCATTCTCGTCACTTCTTCATCTTTCTTTAAGGCCAACTCATGAGTCAAGATTTTACCTATCAATACATTCGTTGGCACCTTCCCTGTTTTTGGGTTGGATTCTTATATGCTACACACTCTAGCACCAAATTTCTCAAGAGGTAAAGATTTCAAAATTTTAGAATTTACCTCACGATTTTTGAAAACCCTATCGAACTTCTTCATGTTTGTGACAATAGCTAAGAGCCGATCATCTGTTATGCTCTCTTCCTCCTTCATCATCAATAGCTCCCACTTCGTTACGTACATCTCAAGTCTTCTGGATTTCACTAAGGTGATGCCCTCATAATAATTCTCCAATGCCTTTCAAATACCATAAGTAAGTTGGCAATGTTGAACCCTTCTAATTTCTTCTCTTGAAAGAGAACTTATAATGATTGTCATGGCTCTTTTATATTTTCCATTGGATCTTCTGTGTGCTTCAAACCATTCTTCTATAGGGATTAACTCTTCACCCCATATACCATTTTGGTGGGTGGCTTCCACTCTTTAGCAATAATCTCTCATAGATCCACCACATCAGTATCTAGATAGATATTCATCATATACTTCCAATGAGTATAATATGCTCCATCAAAATAAGGCTTGAGGTGGGTGTAGATTCCTTTTTGTACCATGATCTTTACTCACACAATTAATGTTTTTAGTGAGACTTGGCTCCGATACCACTTATTGGCTCAGTGCACCAAAAAAGGGGGTTGAATTGGTGGCTGTTTTTAAAATTAAGAAAATGAGTTCAACTATTTTAAAGGGGAAAAAGAAGATGAGAAGGAATAACACAAAGGTTTATAGTGGTTCGGGTATTAACAAAGCCTACGTTCGCTTCCCAATTCTTCTCAATTGGGTATTTCACTTCACTAAACTGGTGTTTCTAAGCTCACACCAAACTTCTACAACTTGTGTTTATAGCTCACACAACAACCTTACAACTTATATTTTCTAGGCTTACACAATAACCTCTCTCAAGTGTTTTGTATAGGCTCACACTTTTTCCTCTTACAAGAGTTTTGAATCTCGGCTAACTCTCAACCTCTTACAATAGTGTTTATCGCTCACAACTAACAATTAATAACACATAAATGAGAATGAAAGAATGAGAAGCAAATTTGCAAGTGTTTAGTTATAAATTAATGAATTCTCTTTCATTTGCATTTGTTTGATGGAGTATTTATAACCCACATCCACCAAAGAGATGTTACTCTAAAACTATCAATAAATCTCCAAGTTGTGCTAGGCAGATTTTGCATTAAATGCTTGTCAGGCAGAAGTTGCAGTCGTTACTACCATTTTATGGTCTCAAATTTCCAATTGCCACTGAGGAGCCAAAAATCGCTGCAGAGAACCTCGTCCTGTGTCTAACGGCTAGTCTACGTGTCATCTGCTCATTAGTTATCTAAGAAATATAACTATTGTGTTCTACCTGCTTCTTAAAATTTACGGTCGTGAGTTGTCTTTGCCTTGAGCACAACTGAGAGTGCGAATTCTTCTGTTTGAAGATGAAATTTTAGCTTCTTGAGTCATGATTGCAACCATAAATTCACCCTCGTGATTTTTAATCTTTAACGGATATCTTGGACACTTGGTGTGTTGTGGTTATGACTTGGGTTCCCTCCTTTGTCACTATGAAAGTCGCAATTGTAAACCAGATGTGATACACACCGTGAATTCCTCTATGACTTAAGCTCACTTTCTTTGGCTAGGTCGCGGCTGTGAATTCACCAATGAATTCCTCTGGCTTAGCTTCATCCATCCTTATAACTGATTCGCGATCGTGATTTAGGATAAACGCATTGCGAATTTAGATGAACTTCTTAAGGTTAGACATTTTAAATTCCATCCAACTTTTAATAAAAAAAACTAACTTAGAATCTGCAAAACAACACTTAATAAAAGTATTAGAATTGATCAATCTCTATTGTCAAGATCAAAATAGGTTCGTGACTTAGGTTCAACCAACTTAGTCCAACATAATATTTATAGAGAATTGTGAACTTCAAACATGTATATTGAAACCAACATCAATAATTTGAAATCAATGGCATTTAATTTGATTTAGACCAAGAGAAAAGAAAAGATCAAACAAACACAAAGAAATAGATAGAGAAAAGTTGGAACTATAAGGAATTAAAGATTTAAGAACAAAACAAAGACAAATGATGAACAAAAGATACGTAACCTAGTTCTAAAATCAACTTAGGCAACTTGCCCTAGGTATATGAATTATTATTTTGCCTAACAAAGCTAGAAGTTAAGTTGTTGATTAGATTAGAACCCTAAGGAAACTAAATCCTTAAAAAAACCTTAAAGATGCCATAAAAGTTTATCACTACCTTTGATAAGTCTAAATTTTGTATTCTATCAAAAATACAAGAAAACAAAGCATGAACTTGCCAAAACTCAATATTATTGATTATAAAGTTGTTAAAGTCGTAATAAATACATGTCTTATAAAGAACCCTCAAAAGTAGAGTTTCCTACATAAAAAAGGTCTTGAATTCCTATTAAAAGTCATATCTAAGTAGAAAACTTATTCTAGACAATAAAACTATCTAAAAAAGAAGTAAACAACTCAAAAATGACTAACAAAAATGAAGTAGTCCAAAAGTTCCTTGAGATGCACGACCACGACATAAAGTTGTGCATTGCTACAATTCCAACTTTACAAAATGTTATTCTTTGACACATGGTTATGCTTCAAAGTCAAGCATTTTCAACTACCTCTACCAAAAGTGTCACTTTGAGGTACAACGCTATGCCTTAGCAGTGTGTCATGAGGTACGACCATGTGCCTTAGTCGTGTGTTTTAAATTACTCTGCCCAATTGAGACACAATCATGAGTGTTGGGTAGCATGGTCATGTTTCATGTTTTCTCTATCAAACAAGCTTCTTTTGACTTGTAGTTCCCTTCTCGAGCCTCCTTTCGTGCAATTAATGTGCATAGAGTTTATTGTTAGCTTAAAGAAGATCCATTATTTGCCTCTTGTATTTTCATGATTAATCCTTGTAAAACTTCCTTCATCCTTATAGCCTTTGATCTAGTTATTAGTCTTGTAATCCCTTGCAATGGATCTTGGTCATACTTGAAAAAACTTTAGTTAACATATTGATCTCCATCACAAACTATCAGTTTAATAAATGCCAACTTTTTATTGCAAATAAATAGTTAGCAGACAAATGATAATCATTAATCTAAAACTAAATCTAAAATTAAAATTATATATATATTGATATTAATTATAATAATGAGGTGGAAAAGTTATAGGAAGAGAAGAATAGAGTTATCTTTTTATGTAATTTATTTGGAAAATTTCCAAGACAGAAAGCTTACCAAAATTGTGTTAAAAATTAAATCATAAACAATGAGAATGGATTTGAAATTTATCATTTTTTTTAAAAAAATTAGTTACATCATTAATTAGAAACAAAAATTGTTTGTATTTTTGTAAAGAAAAAATTATTTATATACTTTAACTTTCATCTATTTTTGTGTTACCATTCTTGCTCCATTGCTTGCAATTGAATTATGTTGTTTAAGGGGTAATGATTACATAAATTGACTCGATATGAAAGAAAATTTGAAATGATTAACTCAAAATTTTATGGGTCAAATTCGATCACATTTCAACCCACAAATCAATCTGAATTAACTCGATCTTTACATGAGTCGCAAATCAATCTGAATAATCCAATTTAAATTATTAAATATATTTTAAAATAAAAAAAATTTATTATTTAAAAAATGAAATTATAAGTGACTCAATCCTATTTAAAACCCTTATAACTTAAATTTATTTTTGCACTAACTCAATGACTTGATCGATCTTAATCTAAAATAATCCAACTCCATAAAAAAAAAAAAAAACTTAATCTAAAATGGAGTCAATCCAAAATCAACTAAACTCAAAATTGATCCAACCGATTTGATATCTCTATTTATGAAACTTATTTGCATCACAAATACATAATCCTAATTTTAACCCTTTTTTTCTTGGTTGTTTTTCCAACAAATTCCCATCTCCTAATCCTAAGGATCTTTGAGAAATTCTACATTAGAATGTTTCTTAATTTTGGTTGTCTATGTTTTATTTTGTCTTTCATCTTCCATCTTCCTCCACAAGCACAACAGAAACCTCTCCATTGCTTTTGAAATGCCAAATTCCATTCTAAGCATTTTAATCATTTTCATATTCTCATCACAGCTCCTTGTAGCCTAAAAAAAAAATGCCTCAAGGCAAGTGTCGAAATAGTAAGCGAAGCTCATCTTCAACTTCATACACATCAACGGTTACTACCATAGCATTCATAGTTGTATGTGTTATAGGTGTTTGGATGCTAATGTCCAACTCCATAGTCCCTCCACAACCACCACTCGAACAGGCAAAGTCACCATAGTCTTCACTGAATTAACCGATCATAGTGACGTTTCCTCCTCTAATGAGGCTCAAAATAATGAATCCAATAACAAAATAGATCAACCTATTTTTGAAGACAATCCTGGTGATCTTCCTGTTGATGCCATTAAATATGATGATCCTAAAATCAATAACGAGCAAATTAATAATGGAAAGCCAGAAATTGCAAGTGGTGGAGAAGAACAAAGTTCAGTTGTTGAAGAGAACTCACAGGATTTGAAAGGAAAAGATGTAAGATTTTAGGATCTAGTACATAAATTTAGAACACCAATTTAATAGTTAAGCGAAAACAAATTGCATACCTATTTGCGTATTGGATCCCAAATTGTTCTGCGTCATAATTACGATCATTGAAAATTGAACACTGGGATAATAAGTCAGAATGGTTGAAAACGAAAGCTAGGTCATCCTCTTCTTGACCTTCTCACAAGACGACTATAATGGGTATAACAACTAGGGTTTTTTTCCGTATGAAGGTAGGAGAGGAGACCTAGCCTATTTATAATAAATTTTAATAGGCCCACCCATCACAGGTCCATGTTAAAATAGGCCTACACTGACCGTCTTCCATATCGGCCAATAAAAGGTGTCACAAGCCCATAACTTAATTGATCACATTTTAATTGGGCTTAACCCCAAATAATAAACTATATTATTCAGTCTGTTTTATAAATAATTAGAATAAACCCATAATTAATATTAACCCACATAAAAAATTTCAACATTCTCTCACTTGGGCAATATTAATTATGACGTTTTCATCTTTTAAGAAAGAAAATATTTTTGAAAATGACTCTCAGACTGAATACTTTAAACTCAAATGTGGTGACAAATTTTTGAAAACATATAGTTTATTGATAAAATGACACCTCAAACACAATCCTGTCCACATTAAATTATCAATATCAGATCATAGCAGTAGTTATGCCACTTATTGACATAGTACCAATCCATAGTCACAAATATTGACAACTTAACTGACTTGGATTCCGATATGACAGTGTAGCAAGAAAATACGCCCACATGTGATCAATACACTATTTTCTTGTCAGTCCTCCAAACATTTCTCTTTTACACATGCTCAAACGAGCAAGAGAAATTTACAAGGCTTCACAATAAGGCTTTTATTTTCATTTGGAAATACACACACAATGCCTTAGCCTTTGTTTCCATAAACACAATTGGAAACCAATATAGCTTAAGATAATCACACCAATCTTAAGCACACCACGCACAGCTTATAGCATGTTATATATATATATATATATAGTACACATTCACATAACAAACAACGACAAAATACTCAACTCATATAAATAAATATGAATAAGTAATGTAGCAAAATCATTTAACTTAGATGTTCAATTATAAGTACAAAAAACTCCCACTAACCAAACACGTCAAAAGACTCCACAACACCCATATCACAAACATGTTTCTTAAAAACTATGGGTCTGACTCCTTTGGTTAGAGGATCAGCTAACATTAAATCAGTACTAACATACTGAATCTCAATGTCTCCTTTTTTTACTAAGTCTCTGACTGTAAGATATTTGATCTTCATATGCTTAGAACCACTCGAACTTTTATTGTTCTTAGAGAAGAACACAGGAGCATTATTATCACAATAGATATGAAGTGGTCTAACAATAGAATCAACCACAAGCAAACCAGAAATAAAATTCTTTAACCATATAGCTTGTGTACTAGCACCATAACATGCAATAAACTCAGCTTGCATAGTAGAAGATACTGTAAGTGTTTGTTTAACACTTTTCCACGAAATAACACCACCAGTAAGCATAAAAATATAACTCGAAGTGGATTTCAAATCATCTTGATAGCCTGCAAAATCAGAGTTTGAATACCCCACCACTTCAAGATCATCCACACGCCTATAAACAAACATATAATCCTTTGTCTTTTGCAAGTATCTCTTTACCTTCTTAGCAGCTACGTAATGATCCCAACCCAGACTAGAAAGATATCGACCAAGAACACTGACAATGTATGCAATATCTGGTCTTGTACACACCTGGGCATACATCAAGCTGCCAACTGCACTTGCCTAATCATGGTTTACCTTTCTATATCAGTTTTAGGGCACTATTTCTTACTGAATTTATCTCCTTTCACCACAGGAGTATCACCACCTTTGAAAGATTGCATATTGAATCTACTGAGCACACGACCAATACATGCCCTTTGAGAAAGACCTAATAAATGACGGGATCGATCACGATGAGTTTTAATACCCAAGACAAAAGATGCCTCTCCAAGATCTTTCATATCAAAAGTCCTAGAGAGTAACTTTTTAGTTTCACAAATCAGCCCCATGTCATTACTGACCAATAAAATGTCATCAACATAAATATCAAGATATATAAATTTACTCTCACTGATCTTATAGTAAATGCACTGATCTATCTTGTTCTTTGTGAAACTAAGTGAAGTAACTATCTCATCAAATTTGAGATACCATTGACGCAAAGCTTGTTTGAGACCATAAATCGATTTCTTTAGCTTACAAACTAAGTGTTCTTTACCACTTTCTTTAAAACCCTCAGATTGCACCATATAAACTTCCTCATCCAAATCACCATTTAAGAATGTCATCTTGACATCTATTTGATGCAATTCTAAATCAAAATGAGCAACCAAGGCCATAATTATTCTAAAGGAATCTTTAGAGAAAATAGGGAAAAAAGTCTTATTATAGTCAATACCTTCACGTTGTGTAAACCTCTTAACAACCAAACTG
>CATIWR010005747.1:0-55120 GCA_949677035.1 Omphalea diandra | reverse complement strand
ATATTTTTCACTTTTCCTAATTCATTTTCTAGGGTTACGAAATTCTGGGTCCAAAATTCTGTTCTAACAGCAAAATTCCACAGAATCAGCTCTTATTCTCTTGGATTACAACTTCCATCCAAGAGATCTACTTCAATTACTCCTTAATTCTCACTAACCATGCATGATTAACATGTTATGAGATGCTAATTCCAGTTAAGAAGAAGATAAACTTACTTACCTACTGCCCAGAATTAAAAAAACTTGGCAGCTCACTCTTCTCCCTCTCTTCTTCTTCTTCTTCTTCTTCTTCTTCTTCTTCTTCTTTTCTTTTCTTTTCTTTCTTCTTCCTTTGCTCTCTCTAGTTTCTGCTGTACCCCTCATGTTTTTCCCTCAAATCAGACCCTAATGGTCTGTATTTTATCTTAAAGAAGTCAACAGATTGGGGCTGGTTTCCTATTGGTTGAAAGTTAAAACTTTTGCTTTTAGTCCCTCTTCTTCACTCATTAAGCACATCCATCCATCCATCCATCTCCTAATTCCTAGATACTCCTTATACTTTTAATTAAGCTCTAAAACACCATTATTTATGATATTATAACATGCACACAACATAAAAGAATTTGCCATACAACTATACAAACACTACATATATGTTCCAATGTCCCCAAATGCAATGGTACTTCTAAATGATTATTTATCTAATGCATATGCTCATGTGATAATGCTAATGAATGTGACTAGGGATGTTACATATATCATCATCACATCAAAGAAAGTGGAAGAAAGTAAATGTTTGCATGAGTAGCTATTTAAGCAAAAGTGAGTAAGGAATTGCTTGAGTTACACAATGAATATGTGAAAATAAAGTGTATGTATTTTTTGCATTAGAATTGCTACTATTGTCTTAGATAACACCATATCATCAATAAAAGTGAAAGAAAGTGGAAGTTTGCATAAGTAACCACTGCACAAAAGTGAGTAAGGAATTACATGAGTTACCTCATAAAGATGTGAAAATAAAATGTATGTGTTTTTTGCATTAGAATAGCTATTTAAACCTCAAATAACATCATCACATCAACAAATGCAAAATAAAACAGATGATAGCACAAAAAAACCATTTAAGCAAAAGTGAATAAGGAGTTGCACAAGTAACCCCACTAAGATGTAAAAATGAAGTGAAAGTGTTTTTTGCTTTAGATTTGCTATTTGACCCTGAAATAACATCATCGTTTTAATAAAAGCAAAAGAAAGTGAAAGTTTGCATGTGTAACTATTTTAGCAAAAGTGAGTAACAAATTGCATGAGTTACTCCACAAAGATGTGAAAATGAAGTGTATGTGTTTTTTTCATTATAATTGTTATTTAAGCTGTAGATAACATCATGACATCAATAAAAGCAAAAGAAAATGAAAGTTTGGATGAGAAACCATTACACAAGTGAGTAAGGAATTACACAAGTTACCTCACAAAGATGTGAAAATGTAGGGTATGTGTTTTTTGCATTAAAATAGTTATTTAAACCTAGGATAACTTCATCACATATAGAAGGTAGCATGATTAACCATTTAATCAAAAGTGAGTAAGGATTTGCATATGTTACCCCCTTAAGATGAGAAAATGAAGTGTAATAGTTTTTTACTTCATATTTGCTATTTAACCCTCAAATAACATCATCGTATCAATGCAAAAGATAGCAAAAGTTTGCACGTGTAACTATTTAAGCGAAAGTGAGTAAGGAATAGCACTAGTTGCCTCACAAAGATGTGTAAAAGAAGTGCATGTGTTTTTTGCATTAGAATTGCTATTTAATCCTCAAAAAACATCATGGCATCAATAAAAGCAAAAGAAAGTGGAAATATGCTGGAGAAACCATTACACAAAAGTGAGTAAGGAATCACGTGACATACCTCACAAAGATGTGAAAATGAAGTGTATGTATTTTTTGTATTAGAATAGTTATTCAGACATAAGTAAAACAAAATGGAAGATAGCACATGAAACCATTTAAGCAAAAAGTGAAAAAGGGATTGCATAAGTTACACCACTAAGATGTGAAAATGAAATGTAAGTGTTTTTTGCGTCTGATTTGCTATTTAACCCTCTAACAGCATCATCGCACCAACAAAGGCAAAAGAATGCCAAAGTTTGCATGTGTAACTATTTAAGCAAAACTGAGTGAGGAATAGCATGAGTTGCCTCACAAAGATATGTAAATGAAGTGTATGTTTTTTTTTTTTTTTTTGCATTAGAATTGCTATTTAAGCCTCAAATAACATCATGGCATCAATAAAAGCAAAAGAAAATGGAAGTATACAAGAGAAACCATTACACAAAATTGAGTAAGGAATTACGTGACATACCTCCCAAAGATGTGAAAATGAAGAGTATGTGTTTTTGTATTATAATAAGTTTTTGTATTATAATAACTATTCAAACCTAAGAAAAATAAAATGGAAGCTAGCACATGAAACCATTCAAGCAAAAGTGAAAAAGGGATTGCATAAGTTGCACCACTAAAATGTGAAAATGAAGTGTAAGTGTTTTTTGCTTTGGATTTGATATTTAACCCTCAAATAACACCATCGCACCAACAAAGGCAAAAGAATGCAAAAGTTTGCATGTGTAACAATTTATGCAAGAGTGAGTACAAAATAGCGCGAGTTATTCCACAAAGATGTGAATATGTGTTTTTTGAGTTTGAATCACTATTTAAGTCATAAATAACATCATGGTATCAATAAAAGCGAAAGAAAGTGGAAGTTTGTATGGTAAACCATTACATAAAAGTGAGTAAGGAATTACATAAGTTACCTTAAAAGATGTGAAAACGAAGGGTATGTGCTTTTTTGCATTAGAATATATATTTAAATCTCAGATAACATCATCACATCAATGAAAATAAAATAAAATGGAAGGTAGCACAAATAACTATTTAAGCTAAAGTTAGTAATAGATTACACGAGTTACCCTTCTAAGATGTGAAAATAAAGTGTAAGGGTTTTTTGCTTCAGATTTGCTATTTAAACCTCAAATAACATCATCACATCAATAAATGCAAAAGAATGAAAACGTTTGCATGTGTAACTATTTAAGCAAAAGTGAGAAAGAATTGCTTGAGTTACCACATAAAGATGTGAAAACAAAATGTATTTGTTTTTTGCTATATAATTGTTATTTCACCATCAGATAACATCATTGAATCAATAAAAGCAAAAGTAAGCAAAAGTTTGCTCGAGTAACCATTTAAGTAAAAGTGAGTAAGGAATTGCATGAGTTACCCCACAATTATATGAAAAAGAAGTGTATGTGTTTTTTACTTTAGCATTGATATTTAAGCCTTAAATACCATCATTACATCAAAGAAAGTGGAACAAAGCAGATTGTTTGCATGAGTAACTATTTAAGCAAAAGTGAGTAAGGAATTGCCCGAGTTATTCCATAAAGATGTCAAAATGAAGTGTATGTGTTGTTTGCATTAGAGTGTCTATTTAAGTCTCGCATTAATAAAAGCGAAAGAAAGTGAAAGCTTTCATAAGCAATCATTACACAAAAGTGAAGAAGGAATTACACGATTTACCCCATAAAGATGTGAAAACATAGTCGATGTGTTTCTTACATTACAATAGCAATTTAAACGTCGGGTAACACCATCACATCAATAAAGCAAAATAAAAATGAAGCAAGCACATAAAACCATTTAAGTAAAAGTGAATAAGGTATTGCACAAGTAACCCAACTAAGATGTGAAAATGAGGTGTAAGTGTTTTTTGCTTTTGATTTTCTATTTAACCCTTCAAGTAACATCATCGCACTAATAAAAGCAAAAGAAAATGAAAGTTTGCATGTGTAACTATTTATGCAAAAGTGAGTAGATAATTGCCTAAGTTGTTCAACAAGGATGTGAAAATGAAGTGTATGTATTTTTTGCATTAGAATTGCTATTTAAGCCTTATATAACATCATCAAATCAATATAAGCAAAATAAAAAGAAGTTAGCATGATTAACCATTTAAGCAAGAGTGAGTAAATAATTGCAAAAGTTACCCCACTAAGATGTGAAAATGAAGTGTAAGTGTTTTTTGCTACAAATTTACTATTTAACCCTCAAATATCATCATCCCATCAACGAATGCAAAAGAAGGCAAAAGTTTGCATGTGCAACTATTTAAGCCAATGTGAGTAAGGAATTGCTTGAGTTACCACACAATGACGTGAAAATGAAGTGTATGTGTTTTTTGCATTAGAATTGTTATTTAAGCCTCATATAACATCATGGCCTTAACAACAACGAAAGAAAGTGGAAGTTTGCAGGAGCAACCATTACACAAAATTGAGTAAGGAATTACATGAGTTACCCCATAAAAATGTGAAAATGAAGTGCATGTGTTTTTTGCATTAGAATAGCTATTTAAATTTCTGATAACATTATCACATCAACGAAAGAAAAATAAAATGAACACTAGAACATATAACCATTTAAGCAAAAGTGAGAAAGGAATTGACCAAGTTACCCCACTGAGTTGTTGAAAATGAAGTGTTAAGTGTATTTTGCTTTAGATTTGCTATTTAACCCTCAAATGACATCATTGTATCAATAAAAGCAAAAGAAAGCAAAAGTTTGCTTGTGTAACTATTTAAGCAAAAGTAGGTAAGGAATTGCATGAGTTACCCCACAAAGATGTGAAAACGAAATGTATGCATTTTTTTTGCATTAGAATTGCTATTTAAGCCTCAAATAACATCATGACATCAATAAAATCAAAAGAAAGTGGAAGTTTGCACGAGAAACTATTACACAAAAGTGAGTAAGGAATAACACGAGCTACCCTACAAATTTGTGAAAAGGAAGTGTATCTATTTTTGAATTAGAAAAGCTATTTAAACCTCAGATAACATCATCACATCAACAAAACAAAAATAAAAAGGAAGCTAGCACATTAAACCATTTAAGCAAAAGTGAGTAATGATTTCCATAAGATACCCCACTAAGACGTGAAAATGAAGTGCAAGTGTTTTTTTACTTTAGATTTGCTATTTAACCATCAAATAACATTATCACATCAATAAAGGCAAAATAAAGGGAAAGTTTGCACATTTAACTATTTATGCAAAAGTGAGTGCGAAATTGCATGAGTTGGCCCAAAAAGATGTAAAAATGAAGTGTACTTGCTTTTTGCATTATAATTGTAATTTAAATCGCAGATAACATCATGGCATCAACAAAATGTGAAAGAAAGTGGTAGTTTGCATGAGAAACCATTACACAAAAATGAGTAAGGAATCACATGAGTTACCTTACAAAGATGTGAAAATGAGGTATATGTGTTTGTTTTTTTTTGCATTAGAATAGTTATTTAAGCTACGAATAACAACATCACTTCAATAAAATAAAAATAAAATGTAACATAGTATGAATAACAATTTAAGTAAAAGTAAGTACAAAATTAAACAATTTACCTACTAAGATGTGAAAACAAAGTGTAAGATTTTTTTCCTTCATATTTGCTATTTAACCCTCAAATAATATCATCGCTTCAATAAATTCAAAAGAAAGCGAAAGTTTGCATGTGTAACTATTTACGTAAAAGTGAGTAGGGAATTGCTTGAGCTGTCTCACAAAGATGTGAAAATGAAGTGTATGTATTTTTTACATTAGAATTGCTATTTAAGCCTCATATAACATCATCAAATCAATACAAGCAAAATAAAATAGAAGCTAGCACAAGTAACCATTTAAGCAAGAGTGAGTAAGGAATTGTTAAAGTTACCCCAGTAAGATGTGAAAATGAAGTGTAAGTATTTTTTTGCTATAGATTTGTTATTTGACCCTCAAATACAATCATCCCATCAAGAAATGCAAAAGAAAACAAAAGTTGGCGCGTGTAACTATTTAAGCCAATGTGAGTAAGGAATTGCCTGAGTTACCATAGAATGATGTGAAAATGAAGTGTATGTATTTGTGCATTAGAATAGCTATTTAAGCCTCAAATAACATCATGGCCCCAATAACGATGAAAGAAAGTGGAAGTTTGCAGAAGTAACCATTATACAAAATTGAGTAATGCATTGCATGAGTTAGCCCACAAAGATGTGAAAGTGAAGTGCATGTGTTTTTTTGCATTAGAATAACTACTTAAAGTTTAGATAACATTATGACATCAAGAAAAGCAAAATAAAATGCAAGCTAGCACATGTAACATTTTAAGCAAAAGTGCAAAAGGAATTGACCAAGTTACCCCACTAAGTTGCGAAAATGAAGTGTTAAATGTATTTTGTTGTCGATATGCTATTTATCCCTCAAATAACATCATTGTATCAATAAAAGTAAAAGAAAGCAAAAATTTGCACAAGTAACTATTTACGTAAAAGTAAGTAAGGAATAGCATGAGTTATACCATAAATATGTGAAAATGAAGTGTACACATTTTTTGCTTTTGAGTTGCTATTTAAGCCTTAAATAGCATCCTAACATTAATAAAATCGAAAGAAAGTGGATGTTTACAAGAGAAACTATTATACAAAAGTGAGTAAGGAATAACACGAGTTACCTCACAAAGATGTAAAAACACAGTGTATCTGCTTTTTGAATTAGAATAGCTATTTAAACCTCAAATAACATCATATCATCAATAAAAGCAAAAGAAAAAAAAAATGGAAGCTAGCACATGAAAACATTTAAGAAAAAGTGAGTAATAAATTCCATAAGTTACCCCACTAAGATGTGAAAATCTAATATAAGTATTTTTTTTTTGCTTTGGATTTGTTATTTAATCCTTAAATAACATCATCGCATTAATAAAGGAAAAATAAAGCAAAAGTTTGCACATGTAACTATTTGTGTAAAAGAGAGTGCGGAATTGCATGAGTTACTCCATAAAGAAGTGAAAACGAAGTGTATGTGCTTTCTGCATTAGAATTGTTATTTAAGTCGCATATAACATCATGGAATCAATAAAATGTGAAAGAAAGTGGTAGCTTGCATGATAAACCATTACACAAAAGTGAGTAGGAATTACATGAGTTACCTCACAAAGATGTGAAAATGAGGTGTATGTGTTCTTTTGCACTAGAATAGCTATTTAAATTATGGATAACATCATTACATCAATAAAAGTAAAATAAAATGGAACGTAGCACAAATAACCATTTATGTAAAAGTAAGTAAGGAATTAAACAATTTACCATACTAAGGTGTGAAAATGAAGTGTAAGATTTTTTTGCTTCATATTTGCTCTTTAACCCTCAAATAATATCATCGCTTCAATAAATGCAAAAGAAAGCAAAAGTTTGTACGTGTAACTATTTATGCAAAAGTGAGTAAGGAATTGCCTAAGTTGTCCCACAAAGATGTGAAAATGAAAATGCATGTGTTTTTTGCATTAGAATTGCTATTTAAGCCTCATTACAACACCATCAAATAAATACAAGCAAAATAAAATGGAAGCTAGTACGGATAACCATTTAAGCAATAGTGAGTAAGGAATTGCTAAAGTTACCCCACTAAGATATGAAAATGAAGTGTTAGTGTTTTTTTGCTATAAATTTGCCATTTAACCCTCAAATATCACATCAATAAATGCAAAAGAAAGCAAAAGTTTACACATCTAACTATTTAAGCCAATGTGTGTAAAGAATTGCTTGAATTACCAAACAATGATGTGAAAATGAAGTGTATGTATTTTTTTGCATTGAATTATTACTTAAGCCTCATATAACATCATGGCCCCAATAATAAGGAAATAAAGTGGAAGTTTGTAGGAATAACCATTACACAAAATTGAGCAAGGAATTACACGAGTTACCCCACAAAGTTGTTGAAATAAAGTGTAAGTGTTTTACATTAGAATACCTATTTAAACCTCATATAACATTATCACATCAACAAAAGCAAAATAAAATGCAAGCTAGCACATATAACCATTTAAGAAAATGTGAGAAAGGAATTGACCAAGTTACCCCACTAAGTTGTGAAAATCAAGTGTTAAGTGTATTTTTGCTTTAGATTTGCTATTTAACCCTCAAATAACATCATCGTATCAATAAAAACAAAAGAAAGCAAAAGTTTGTATGTGCAACTATTTAAGCAAAAGTAAGTCAGAAATTGCATGAGTTACCCCATAAAGATGTGAAAATGAAGTGGATGCATTTTTCCATTAAAATTACTATTTAAGCCTCAGAAAACATCGTGGCATCAATAAAATTGAAAGAAAATGGAAGTTTGCACAAGAAACCATTACACAAAAGTGAGTAAGAATAATATGATTACCTCACAAAGATGTGGAAATGAGGTGTATGTGATTTTTGAATTAGAATAGCTAGTTAAACCTCGGATAACATCACAACATCAATAAAAGGAAAAATAAAAAGAAAGCTAGTACATGAAACCATTTAAGCAAAAGTGAGTAATGAATTCCACAAGCTACCCCACTAAGATGTGAAAATCAAGTGTAAGTGTTTTTTTTTGCTTTGGATTTGCTATTTAACCCTTAAATAACATCATCGCATCAATAAAGGAAAAATAAAGCAAAAGTTTGCACGTGTAACTATGTTTCCAAAAATGACTATGGAATTGCACAAGTTACCTTATAAAGACGTGAAAACAAAGTGTACGTGCTTTTTGCATTAGAATTGTTATTTAAGTCAAAGATAACATCATGGTATTAATAAAGAGTGAAAGAAAGTGGTAGTTTGCATGAGAAACCATTACACAAAAGTGAGTAAGGAATTACATGAGTTACTGCACAAAGATATGAAAATGAGGTATATGTATTTTTTGAATTATAATAGCTATTTAAACTACAAATAACATCATCACATCAATAAAAGCAAAATAAAATGGAATGTAGCACGAATAAACATTTAAGTAAAAGTGAGTAAGGAATTAAACAATTTACCCCACTAAGATGTGAAAACGAAGTATAAGATTTTTTTGCTTCACATTTGTTATTTAACCCTCAAATAACATCATCGCTTCAATAAATGTAAAAGAAAGCAAAAGTTTGTGCGTGTAAAAATTTAAGAAATAGTGAGTAAGGAATTACATGAGTTACCCCATAAAGATGTGAAAATGAAGATTATGTGTTTTATGCTTTAGAATAGCTATCTAAACCATTGGTAAATAATAAAAGTAAAAGAAATCATAAGTTTACACGCATAACCATTGCACAAAGTGGGTAAGGAATTATAGAATTACCCCACAAATATGTGAAAATGAAGTGTGTGTGTGTTTTTTGCATTAGAATAACTATTTAAACCTCAGATAACATCATCACAACAATAAAAGCAAAATAAATTGGAAACTAGCACGTGTAACCATTTAACTGAAAATGAGTAAGGAATTGCCCAAGTTACTCACTAAGTTGTGAAAAGGAAGTATTTATTGTCTTTTGCTTTAGATTTGCTATTTAACCCTCAAATAACATCATCGCATCAATAAAAGCAAAAGAAAGCAAAAGTTTGCACATGTAACTATTTATGCAAAAGTGAGTAAGGAACTTAACGAGCTAAACCATGAAGATGTGAAAACAAAGTGTGTGTGTGTGTTTTTTTACATTAAAATTGCTATTTAAGCCTCAGATAACATCATGGCATCGATAAATTCAAAAGAAAGTATAAGTTTGCATGAGAAAAAATTGCACACAAGTAAATAATGAATTACACGAGTTACCACATAAAGATTTGATGATGAAATGTATGAGTTTTTTTTATTAAAATAGTTATTTAAACCTCAAATAATATCATCACATCAATAAAAGCAAAATAAAATGGAAGCTAGCACTAATCATTTTGCATTGTAAATGTATGCATGATTGACCTTCCAAGAAATAGGCCTTGAGCCTTATTACACCTTTTCTTTTCCCTTAGGCAATGATAGTTTAGTGCTTTGAGTACTTTTCTTTCCAACCACCTCAATACTTGATGTTTAAGTTGTTGAGGTGATAAGAATAAGGTTGGATTGATCCTTGCCCATATGATAAAGATTAGTTTCCTAAAATTTATCAAACCAAGTATAAAAGTTTTGATATATAAATCTCAACTAGACCTCTAGAAAACTTATTTCTAGCAACCTAAGTTATAAAGATTCAAAGTTACATTAACTCAAACCCTAAATCAACCAAGCTAATTTAAGATTTGAATCAACAAGTTTATGAAATTATTAATCCTTCACTCAACAATCTCACCAAGTCCACTCAAGAACTCAAGAAGAGAATTTAATCTCACAAGTAAAATTGCTAAAATAAATAATATTGATTGAATGAATGCCTTCTTGGCTAAATATAAAAGGCTATTTATAGCCTTACAATGCTTAATCCAAAACCTAATAGGATTCTATTTACATTCCTAAACATAATTCAAGTTTTCCTAATTCAAAAAGGAAAAGAAAATCCTAAGCTAAATAGGAAAACTAAGGAAACATTATGATTGGTCAACAAGATTAGACCAAGATATTTTCCTACCTAAAGAATAATAATCTTAAATAGAAAAGGAAAAAGGATTTAGCCTAATGGCATTGCGAAACATTAGCAACTAAGGATATCTTGTAAGAATCTTGGACTTTTGGCCTTATTTCCATGCTTACATGACTTGGGCCTCTTTTTACACACCTTGGGCTTCTTTTTACATGTCTTGGAATAATTGGATTAAGCTTTTGTGCTTTCAAAAAGTTGGGCTCCATTGTATTAAGAAGAGTTTGAGCTTCCATCAACTTTTAATTGGGCTTCATGCATCCTTTGCTCTTCTTGGACTAATCCAAATTTAACTCCTTGTTGTATGAATGCTCCCATTGATTTCTTAAACTTCTTTAGCCTTACCATTATGATTAGGACTTGAAGTTGAAGTGGATCTTTTGCTAACTTGCCTTGGTTGTTTGGATCATGAGGCTTTAATAAATATTATGAGTGAAGGTGTAGAAGATGAGGTTCCATTAAAGCCTAGACCATGCCCAACTAAGGGAGGTCTTTGTGATACAATAAGTGTATCCAAAGCTTTCTTTCCCTTATGGAACTTAGAAATATAGTTTTTAAGCTTAATGATTTTATCCTTCAAGGAGTCATTCTCTTTTCTTAATGAGGTTAGGGATGAAGATGACTTAGCTAGACTCTCCATAAACTTATTGAGTACCTCATTTGAAACCTTCAATTCACTTACATGACTGCTTAGGGATTTAAACTCATCCTCTAATTTGGTAACATTTATTCTCATAAGTTTTCATTTATGACTTATATTTGTCACATTTCAAAGTGAGAGCTTCTAAAAGCATATCATCTACATCATCTAACTCATAAAATTCAAAATAAGAGTGAGATGAAGAGCTTCCTCATTTGATGAATCTCCTTGAGCCATGAAACATAAGTTTACAACATCTTCCTCTTCATCTTCTTCACTTAAGCTATCATCTAAGTGGCTTTGAAGCTTTTCCTCTTTTCTCTTTGTCCACTTTCTTCTTCTTATTCAATTTGGGGCAATCATATTTAATGTGGCCTTGCTTGCCACATTTATAACAAATGACATCACTCAATCATTCTTTGGGGGGTTAGAGTAGCTTTCTTAAAGCTTATTCTTTTCTAATAAGCTCTTTTGTTATTCTTTAAAGCATTGCCAGCCTTTTTTCCTTTTGCCACTTTCCTCTTTACTTGAGGCCACTTTAGCTTCCTTCTCCTTTTATGAAGACTTGAGAGCCAATATCCTCTTTTATGGTTTTTTTGACTTATCTCATTGTCCTCTCATCTTCTTTATTTCTTCATCCTTCTTCAAGGCTAGCTCATGAGTTAAAAGCTTGCGTATTAGAACATTCATTAGCACCTTCCTTATCTTCGAATTGGACTCTTATATACGACACACCATAACACCAAACTTTTCAAAAGGTAAATTTGTAAGGATTTTTGAATTCACCTCATGATTGGTGAGGATTCTTCTAAACTTCTTCATGTATGTGATAATTGCAAGAAGAATATTCATCATATCCTTGATGCTTGCATCCTCCTTCATCATAAATAGCTCACATTCCATCACATACATTTCAAGTCCGCTAGATTTCACTAAGGTGGTGCCTTCATGATAGTTCTTCAAGGCCTTCTAAATCCCATGAGTTGTAAGACAATGTAAGACCCTTCCATTTTATTCTCTTGAGAGAGAACTTAGAAGGATTGCTATAGCTCTTTTATTTCTACCATTAGATCTCCCATGAGCTTCAATCCACTCCTATTTAGGGATCAATTCCCTACCTTCATCCATCATCTTTGTAGGTAGCTTCCACTCCTTTGCTATAATTTCCCAGAGGTCTACCACATCAGTATCCAAGTATATTTCCATCCTATACCTCTAATAAGTAAAGTTTGCTCCATTGAAATATGGCTTTAGGTGGTATGGATTCCTTCTTATGCCATGATATTTTCTCATGCAATTAAGCCTTGAAGTGAAACTTGGTTTTGATACAACTTATTAGCCTAGTGCACTAAGAAAGGGGGTTGAATTGGTAAGGGATCAAAAAGTTAAAAGAAGGCTAAGATGTTTAGAGATTTAAGAAGGAAAAGAGAAAATAAACATAAGATGTTTATAGTGGTTTTGATGTTAACAAACCCTACATCCACCCCTTAATTATTCATAATTGGGTATTTCACTTAACTAAAATTGTGTTTTCAAGCTCACACCTAACTTATACAATTTGTGTTTTATGGCTTACACATAACCCTTACAACTTGTATTTTTAAGCTAACACAAAACCTCTCACAAGTGTTTTGGATAGGCTCACACTTCAACCTCTTACAATTTATGTTTCTAGGCTCATATAAAACCTTTATAACAGTTTTGGAAGCTTACGCTAACTCCCAACCTGCTTACAAAGGTGTTTAATGCTAACACCAATCAATTAATAACACATAAAGAAGAGTAAGAATGAGTATCAAATTTGTAAAAGTTTAGTTACAATAAATGAAATTCTCTTGCATTTACATTTGTTTGATGGTGTATAAGCAACAACCACTAAAGAGATTTTACTCAAGAACTATCCCAAGTTTACTAGGTAGATTTTACATTAAATGTCTGTTATGCGAAAGTCACGGTCGTGATTGGCATTTCATTTTCGTGATTTTCCAAATTACACTGAGGTGTCAGAAATCGTGGTAGAGAATCCCATTCTATGTTTAACAATTGCTCTACGTGTCCTTCACCCTTTGGTTGTCTAAGAAATATAGCCATTATGTTTAACCAACCACTCAAAAGTCGTGGTCGTGATTTAATTTCCTCTTAGGTGTAACTAAGATCGCAAATTCTTCTATTTGGTGAGGAGACAACACCTTATTGAGTCACAATCACGATAAATGCTTCATCCTCACTATTTTTAATTTTCAACAGTTGCCTTGGACACTTGGTGTGTTGCAATCCTTAGTTTGTTTAGGCCAATTCTTTCCATATTGGTCATTGCATAAAAGCTCTAAATGTATCTTTAAACTTCTTTTGCTTGTCTCTTGTAATTAGGCATTAAACTTGTAATGAATCCTTATTAGACTTGACTTGGCCAAATACATCAACAATGATATGAAAAAAAATGTCTGTGTTTTTTTACTTTTATTTAAGCCTCATAAATCATCATAACATCAAAGAAAGTATAAGAAAATAGATGTTTACATGAGTAACTATTTAAGCAGAAGTGAGTAAGGAATTGCCTGAGTTACGCCACAAAGATGTGAAA
Source organism: Omphalea diandra (assembly GCA_949677035.1). NCBI lineage: Eukaryota > Viridiplantae > Streptophyta > Magnoliopsida > Malpighiales > Euphorbiaceae > Omphalea > Omphalea diandra. The sequence goes on along the minus strand of CATIWR010005747.1, from coordinate 41,445 downwards.
ATGAAGTGTATGTGTTTTTTAAACTATAATTGTTATTTAAGTCTTAGATAACATCATGTTCTCAATAAAAGTGAAAGAAAGTAAAAGTTTGCACGAGCAACCATTACACAAAAGTGAGAGTAAGGAATTACACGAGTTACCCTATAAAGATGTGAAAATGAAGTGTATATGTTTTTTTGCATTAGAATAGCTATTTCAACATCGAATAACATCATCACACCAGCAAAAGCAAAATAAAATGGAACCCAGCACGTAAAACCATTTAAGAAAGAATGTGTAAGGAGTTGCACAAGTGACCCTTTTAAGATGTTAAAATGAATTGTAAGTGTTTGTTGCTTTAGATTTGCTATTTTAACCCTCAAATAACATCATCAATCAGTAAAAGAAAAAGAAGGTGAAAGTTTGCACGTGTAACTATTTATAAAAAATGCATAAGGAATTGCACGAATTATGCCACAAAGATGTGAATACAAAGTGTATATGTTTTTTGCATTATAATTGTTATTTAAGCCCCAGATAACATCATGGCATTAATAAAAGCAAAAGAAAGTGGAAGTTTGCATGAGAAACTATTACATAAAAATGAGTAAGGAATTGCACAAGTTGCCTCACAAAGATATAAAAATGAAAGTGCATGTCTTTTTTATATTATAGTAGCTATTTAAACATTGAATAACATCATCATATTAATAAAAACGAAATAAAATGGAAGCTAGCATGTGTAACCATTTAAGCATAAGTGAGCAACAAGTTGCATAAGTTACCCCACTAAGATGTGAAAATGAAGCGTAAGTGTTTTTTTTGCTTTAGATTGGCTATTTGACCCTTATATATCATCATCGCATCAATAAAAGCAAAAGAAATTGAAAGTTTGCATGTGTAACTATTTATGAAAAAATGACTAAGAAATTGCACAAGTTACCCCACAAAGATGTGAAATTGAAGTGTATGTGTTTTTTGCATTAGAATTGCTATTTAAGCCTCAGATAACATCATGGAATCAAGGAAAGTGAAAGAACGTGGAAGTTTGCACGAAAAACCATTACACAAAAATAAGTAAGGAATTACACAAGTTACTCCCTAAAGATGTGAAAATGAAGTGTAAGTGTTTTGCATTAGAATAGTTATTTAAACCTCGGATAACATCATCACATTAAGAAATGTAAAATAAAATGGATGCTAGCACATAAAACCATGGTAATGGGTTGCACAAATAAGCCTACTAAGATGCGAAAATGAAGTGTAAGTGTTTTTTGCTTTATATTTGCTATTTAACTCTCAAATAACATCATCGCATCAATAAAAGCAAAAGAAAGCAAAAGTTTGCACGTGTAACTATTTAAGCAAATGTGAGCAAGGAATTCCATGAGTTACCCACAAAGATGAGAAAATGAAGTGCATGTATTTTTTTGCATTAGAATTATTGTTTAAGCCTCACATTACATCATGATATTAACAAAAGCGAAAAAAAAGTGCAAGTTTCCACAAATAACCATTAAACAAAAGTGAGTAAAGAATTACCCAAATTAACCCACAAATATGTGAAAATGAAAAGTACGTGTTTTTTGCTTTAGAATAGCTATTTAAACCACATGTGACATCATGACAACAATAAATGTAAAAGAAATCAAAAGTTTGCACTTGTAACCATTTAAGCAAAAATGATTATTGAATTGCACGAGTTACCGCACAAAGATGTGAAAATGAAGTGTATGCATTTTTTGATTTATAATTGCTATTTATATCTCGGATAGCATCATCACATAAAAAAACAAAAGAAATCAAAAGTTTGCACAAGTAACCATTTAACCAAATGTGAGTAAGGAATTGCACGAGTTATCTCTACAAAGATGTGACAACAAAGTGTATGCATTTTTTGCTTTAGAATTGCTATTCAAGCATCAAATAACAGAATCGAATCAAAAAATGCAAAAGCAAGCATAAGTTCAAATGAGTAACCATTTAAGCAACAGTGAATAAGAAATTGCAGGAGTCACCCCACAATGATAAGAAAAAAAAGTGTCTATATATATTTTTTTTACTTTAGAATTATTATTTAGGCCTAAAATATCATCATCAAATCCAAGAAAGTAAAAGAAAGCAGATGTTTACACGATTAACTATTTAAGCAAAAGTGACTAAGTAATTGTTTGAGTTACGCCACAAAGATGTGAAAACTATATGTATGTGTTTTCCACATTAGAATTGCTATTTAAGTCTTAGATAACATCACGTCATTAATAAAAGTGAAAGAAAATAGAATTTTACATAAGTAACCATTGCATCAAAGTGAGTAAGGAATTACACGAGTTGCCCCACAAAGATGTGAAAATAATGTGTATGTGTTATTTGCATTAAAATAGCTTTTCAAACCTCGGATAACATCATCATATTAAAAAAAACAAAAAAAAATTGAAAGTTTGCGTGAGTAACCATTTAAGCAAATGTGAGTGAGGAACCATGTGAGTTACTTTACAAAGATATGAGCAAGGAATTGCCCAAGTTATGCCACAAAGATGTGAAAAAGAAGTGTATGTACTTTTTGCATTAGAATTGTTAATTAAGTCTCTGATAACATCATGTCATCAATAAAAGTAAAAGAAAGTGGAAGTTTGCACGAGTAACCATTACAAGAAAGTGAGTAAGGAGTTACACGAGTTATCCTACAATGATGTGAAAACGAAGTGCATGTGTTATTTGCATTAAAATATCTATTTAAACCTTGGATAAGATCATCACATCAATAAGAGCAAAATAAAATAGATGCTAGCACATAAAACTAGTTAAGCAAATGTGAGTAAGAAGTTGCACAAGTAACCCCTTTGAGATGTGAAAATGAAGTGTAAGTGTTTTTTTGCTTTAGATTTGCTATTTAAGCTACAAATAACATCATCGCATCAATAAAAGCAAAAGAAAGCGAAACATTACATGTGTAACTATTTATGCAAAAATGAGTAAGGAATTGCATGAGTTATCCCATAAAGATGTGAGAATGAAGTGTATGTGTTTATTGCATTAAAATTGCTATTTGAGCCTCATCTATTATCATGGCATCAATAAAAGGGAAAGAAAGTGCAAGTTTGCATGAGAAACCATTACATAAAAGTGAGTAAGGAATTATAAGAGTAATCTCACAAATATGTTAAAATGAAAGTGCATGTGTTTTTTTGAATTAGAATAGCAATTTAAACATTGAATAATATCATCCCATCAATAAGAGCAAAATAACATGGAAGCTAGCACATGTAACCATTTTAAGCCAAAGTGAGCAAGGAGTTGCACAAGTTACCTCACTAAGATGTGAAAATGAAGTATAAGTGTTTTTAGCTTTAGATTTGTTATTTAACCCTCAAATAACATCATCGCATCAATAAAGCAAAAAGAAATCGAAAGTTTGCACGTCTAACTATTTTTGCAAAAGTGAGTAATGTTGCACGAGTTATCCCACAAATATGTGAACATGAAGTGGCTTTTTTTTTTTTTTTTTGCATTAGAATTGTTATTTAAGCCTTGGATAGCATCATGGCATCAATAAAAGCAAAAGAAAGTAAAAATCAACATGAGAAACCATTACACAAAAGTGAGTGAAGAATTGCAGGAGTTACCTTACAAAGATGTGAAAATGAAAGTGCATGTGTGCTTTTGTATTAGAATAGCTATTTAAACATTGAATAACATCATCAAAATAATAAAAGCTGAATAAAATGGAAGCTAGCACGTGTAACCATTTAAGTAAAAGTGAATAAGGAGTTGCACACGTTACCCTACTAAGATGTGAAAGTGAAGTGTAAGCATTTTTTGCTTTAGATTTTTTATTTAACCCACAAATAACATCAACCCATCAATAAAAGCAAAAGAACGTAAAAGTTTGCACATGTAACTATTTATGAAAAAGTGAGTAAGGAATTGCACGAGTGATCCCATAAAGATGTGAAAACGAAGTGTACGTGTTTTTTGCATTAGAATTGCTATTTAAGCCTCATATAACATCATGGAATCAATAAAAGCGAAAAAAATGTGGAAGTTTGCACGATAAGCCATTACACAAAAGTGAGTAAGGAATTACATGAGTTACCCCACAAAGATGTGAAAATGAAGTGTATGTGCTTTTTGCATTAGAATAGTTATTTAAATCTCGAATAACATCATCACATCAATAAATACAAAATAAAATATAAGCTATCACATTAAATCATTTAAGCAAAAGTGAGTAAGGAGTTGCAAAAGTCACTCCACTAAGATGTGAAAGCAAAGTGTAAGTGTTTTTGCTTTAGATTTATTATTTAATGCTCAAACAACATCATCACATCAATAAAAGCAAAAGAAAGTAAAAGCTTGCGTGTGTAACTATTTAAGCAAAAGTGAGCAAGGAATTGCAAGAGTTACCCATAATGATGTGAAAGTGAAGTGATGTGTTTTTTGCACTAGAATTGTTATTTAAGCCTCACATTATATCATGGCATCAACAAAAGCGAAAGAAAATGCAAGTTTGCATGATTGACCATTAAACAAAAGTGAGTAAGGAGTTACGTGAATTACCCTATAAAGATGTGAAAATGAAGAGTATGTGTTTTTTTTTTTTTTTTTGCTTTAGAATAACTATTTAAACCATGAATAACATCATGACAACAATAAAAGTAGAAGAAGTTAAAAGTTTTCACTTGTACCCATTTAAGCAAAAGTGATTATTGAATTGCACGAGTGACCCTACGAAGATGTGAAAACAATGGGTTTTTGCCATTAGAATTGCTATTATCACATAAAAAAAAAGAAAAGAAATCAAAAGTTTGTATAAGTAACAATGTAAGCAAATGTGAGTAAGGGATTACATGAGTTACGTCACAAAGATGTGAAAACATGTATGCGTTTTTCGCTTTAGAATTGTAATTTAAGCATCAGAATACATAATTGAACCAATAAAAGCAAAAGGAAGCAGAAGTTTGCACGAGTAACCATTTAATTAAGAGTAAGGAATTGCACGAGTTACCCCACAATGATAGGAAACATAAGTGTTTATGTTTTACTTTAGAATTGCAATTTAAGCCTCATATATCATCATAACAACAAAGAAAGTAGAAGAAAACGAATGTTTACATGATTAACTATTTAAGCGAACGTAAGTAAGGAATTGCCTGAGTTATGCCACAAAGATATGAAAACAAAGTGTATGTATTTTTTGCATTAGAATTGCTATTTAAATCTCAGATAACATTGTTTCATCAATAAAAGCAAAACAAAGTGGAAGTTTACACGAGTAACCATTACACAAAAGTGGGTAAGGAATTACACTAGTTACCCCACAAAGATGTGAAAACAAAGTGTATGTGTTTTTTGCGTTAGAATAGCTATTTAAACCTCGCATAACATCATCACATCAAGAAAACACAAAAGAAATTGAAAGTTTGCATGAGTAACCATTTAAGCAAATGTGGGTAACGAATTTGACGAGTTACCTCACAAATATGTGAAAACAAAGAGTATGCATTTTTTACTTTAGAATTGCTATTTAAGTATTAGATAACATAATCAAATTAGTAAAAGCAAAAGCAACCAGAAGTTTGCACGAGTAATGATTTTAGCGAAAGTGAGTAAGGAATTGCACGAGTTACCCCATAATGACATGGAAAAGGGTGTCTGTGATTTTTACTTTATAATTGCTATTTAATCCTTTGATATCATCATCACATCAAAGAAAGTATAAGAAAATAGATGTTTACATGGGTAACTATTTAAGCAAATGTGAGTAAGGAATTGCCCGAGTTAGGGCACAAAGATGTGAAAATGAAGTGTATGTGTTTTTTGCATTAGAATTGTTTATTATGTCTCAAATAACATCATGTCATCAGTAAAAGCGAAAAAAGTGGAAGTTTGCATTAGAAACCATTATTAAGTAAGGAATTACACTAATTACCTCACAAAAATGTGAAAATGAAAGTGTTTGTGTTTTTTGCATTAGAATAGCTATTCAAACATTGAACAACATCATCACATCAAAAAATGTAAAATAAAATGAAAGTTGACATGTGTAACCAGTTAAGCATAAGGGAATAAGGAGTTTCACAAGTTAACACACTAAGATGTGAAAATGAAATATAAGTGTTTTTTGCTTTAAGTTTGCTATATAACACTCAAATATCATCACCGCATCAAAAAAAAGCAAAAATAAGCAAAAGTTTGCACATGTAATTATTTATGAGATATTGATTATGGAATCACACGAGTTACCCCATAAAGAAGTGAAAATAAGGTGCATATGTTTTTTGCATTAGAATTGATATTCAACCCTCAAATAACATCATGGCATCAATAAAAGCAGAAGAATATAGAAGTTTGAATGTGAAACCATTACATAAAAGTGAGTAAGAAATTACATGAGTTAGCTCACAAAAATGTGAAAATGAAGTGTTTTTTTTTTTTTTGCATTAGAATGGTTATCTAAACCTCATATAACATCATCACATCAACAAAAGCAAAATAAAATGGAAGCTATCACATAAAACAATTTAAGCAAAAAAGAGTAAGGAGTTGCACAAGTAAACCCACTAAGATGTGAAAATGTAGTGCGAGTGTTTTTTGCTTTAGATTTGTTATTTAACCCTCAAATAATATCATCGCATCAATAAAAGCAAAATAAAGCAAAAGTTTGCATATATATCTGTTTAAGCAAGTGAGAATAAGGAATTGCACGAGTTACCTCGCAAAGAGGTGAAAATGAAGTGTGTGTTTTTTCCATTAGAATTGCTATTTAAATCTCATATAACATCATTTCATCAATAAAAGCGAAAGAAAGTGGAAGTTTGCTTAAGTAACCATTACATGAAAGTGAGTAAGGAATTACACGAGTTACCTCACAATGATGTGAAAATGAAAGTGTTTGCATTTTCTACATTAGAATAACTATTTAAACATCAAATAACAACATCACATCAACAAATGCAAAATAAAATCGAAAAGAGTTGCACAAGTTACTACACTAAGATGTGAAATTGAAGTGTATGTGTTTTTTGCTTTAGTTTTACACAAGAACATCATCATCGCATCAATAAAAGCAAATGGAAGCGAAAGTTTGCACATGTAACTATTTATGAGAAATTAAGTATGGAATTGTACGAGTTACCCCACAAAGATTTGAAAATGAAGTGTATGTGTTTTTTGTATTAGAATTACTATTTAAGCTTCAAATAACAACATGGCATCAATAAAAGCGAAAGATTATGGAAGTTTGAACATGAAACCATTACACAAAATAGAATAAGGAATTACATGAGTTACCTCATAAAGATGTGAAAATGAAGTGTATATATATATATATTGCATTAGAATAGCTATTTAAACCTTAGATAACATCATCACATCAACAAAAGCAAAATAAAATGGAAGCTAGCACATAAAACTATTTAAAAAAAAATGAGTAAGGAGTTGCATAAGTTTCCCATTAAGATGTGAAAACAAAGTGTAAGTGTTTTTTGCTTTAGATTTGCTATTTAACTCTCAAATAATATCATCAAAATTAATAAAAGAGAAAGCAAAAGTTTGCACGTGTATCTGTTTAAGCAAGAGAGAGCAAGGAACTACACGAGTTACCCTGTAAAGAGAAAAAAATGAAGTGTGTTGCTTTTTCCATTAAAATTGATATTTATGCCTTACTTTACATCATGGCATCAACAAAAGCAAAAGAAAGTGCAAGTTTGCACAAGTAATCATTAAACAAAAGTGAGTAAGAAATTAAATGATTTACCCCACAAATATGTGAAAATGAAAAGTATATGTTTTTTGCTTTAGAATAGCTATTTAAACCACATATAACACTATGACAACATAAACATAAAAGAAATCAAAAGTTTACACTTCTAACCATTTAAGCAAAAGTGATTATTGAATTGCGCAAGTTAGCCCATAAAGATGTGAAAACAAAGAGTATGTATTTTTTGCATTAGAATTGCTATTTAAACCTCATATAACATCATCACCTAAATAAAAACAAAAGACATCGAAAGTTTGCATGAGTAACCAATTAAGCAAATATGAGTAAGGAATTGCACGAGTTACCTCACAAAGATGTGAAAACAAAGTGTATCATTTTTTGCTTGAGAATTGTTATTTTAAGCATCAAATAACATCATCAAATAAAAAGCAAATAGAAGTTTCAATGAGTAACCATTTAAGCAAAAGTCAGTAAGAAATTGCATGAGTTACCACATAATGACATGAAAAATAAGTGTATGTGTTTTTTACTTTAGAATTGTTATTTAACCCTTAAATATCATCATCACATCAAAGAAAGTGAAAGAAAGTAGATGTTTGCACGAGTAACTATTTAAGCAAAAGTTAGTAAGGAATTGCCCGATTTACACAAGGAAGATGTGAAAATAGAGTGTATGTGTTTTTTGTATTAGAATTGCTACTATTGTCTTAGATAACATCATGTCATCAATAAAAGTTAAAGAAAGTGGAAGTTTGCACAAGTAACCATTACACAAAAGTGAGTAAGGAATTACATGAGTTACCCCACAAAGATGTGAAATTAAAGTGTATGTGTTTTTTGCATAGAATAGCTATTTAAACCTCAGATAACATCATCACATCAACAAATGCAGAATAAAATGGATGCTAACACATACAACAATATAAGCAAAAGTGAATAAGGAGTCATACAAGTAACCCTATTGAGATGTGAAAATGAAGTGCAAGTGTTTTTTGCTTTAGATTTGCTATTTGACCCTGAAATAACATCATCGTATCAATAAAAGCAAAAGAAAGTGAAGGTTTGCATGTGTAACTATTTTACCAAAAGTAAGTAATGAATTGCATGAGCTACCCCACAAAGATGTGAAAATGAAGTATTTGTGTTTTTTGCATTTTAATTGTTATTTAAGTCACTGAAAATATCACAACATCAATAAAAGTAAAAGAAACTGAAAGTTTGCATGAGAAACCACTACACAAAAGTGAGTAAGGAATTACATGAGTTACCTCATAAAGATGTCAAAATGTAAGGTATGTGTTTTTTGCATTATAATAGCTATTTAAACCTAGGATAACATCATCACATCAATAAAAGCAAAATAAAAATGGAAGGTATCATGAATAACCATTTAAGCAAAAGTGAGTAACGATTGGCATAAGTTACCCCCTAAGATAAGAAAACAAAGTGTAATAGTTTTTCACCTCATATCTGTTATTTAACCCTCAAATAACATCATCGCATTAATGCAAAAAAAAAGCGAAAGTTTGCACGTGTAACTATTTAAGCAAAAGTGAGTAAGGAATAGCACGACTTACCTCATAAAGATGTGTAAATGAAGTGTATGTGTTTTTTTTTTTTGCATTAGAATTGTTATTTGAGCCTCAAATAACATCATGGCATTAATAAAAGCAAAAGAAAGTGAAAGTTTGCAGGAGAAACCATTACACAAAAGTGAGTAAGGAATTATGTGACGTACCTCACAAACATGTGAAAATGAAGTGTATGTGTTTTTTGTATTAGAATAGCTATCAAACCTAAGTAAAATAAAATGGAAGCTAGCAAATGAAACCATTTAAGTAAAAGTGAAAAAGGGATTGCATAAGTTACACCATTAAGATGTGAAAATGAAGTGTAAGTGTTTTTTGCTTTGGATTTGCTATTTAACCCTCAAACAACATCATCGCACCAATAAAGGCAAAACAATGCGAAAGTTTTAATGTGTAACTATTCATGCAAAAGTGAGCATGGAATAGTGCGAGTTACCCCGCAAAGATGTGAGAACTTGTTTTTTGCATTTGAATTGCTATTTAAGCCATAGATAACATCAAGGTATCAATAAAAGCGAAAGAAAGTGGAAGTTTGCACGATAAACCATTACATAAAAGTGAGTAAGGAATTACACTGGTTGCCTTACAAAGATGTGAAAATGAAGTGCATGTGTTTTTTTGCATTAGAATGGATATTTATACCTCGGATAACATCATCACATCAATAAAAGCAAAATAAAATGGAAGGTAGCATGAATAATCATTTAAGCAAAAGTGAGTAACAAATTGCACGAGTTACACTTCTAAGATGAGAAAATGAAATGTAATGCTTCAGATTTGTTATTTAAACCTCAAATAACATCATCGCATTAATAAATGCAAAAGAAAGCGAATGTTTGCATGTGTAACTATTTAAGCAAAAGTGCGAAGGAATTGCTTAAGTTGCCACACAAAGATGTGAAAATAAAGTTTTTGTGTTTTTTGCTTTAGAATTGTTATTTAACCATCATATAACATCATTGAATCAATAAAAGCAAAAACAAGCAGAAGTTTGCTCAAGTAACCATTTAAGTAAAAGTGAGTAAGGAATTGCATGAGTTACGTCATAATGATATGAAAAAGAAGTGTATGTGTTTTTACTTTAGCCTTGCTATTTAAGCCTCAAATACCATCATTACTTCAATGAAAGTGGAACAAAACAAATGTTTGCACGAGTATCTATTTAAGCAAAGGTTAACAAGGAATTGCCCGAGTTACGCCACAAAGATGTGAAAGTGAAGTGTATGTGTTGTTTGCATTAAAGTTGCTATTTAAGTCTAAGAAAACATCATGTAATCAATAAAAGCGAAAAGAAAGTGGAAGATTTCATAAGTATCATTACATAAAAGTGTATAAGGAATTACACGAGTTACCCCACAAAGATGTGAAAACAAAGTCAATGTGTTTCTTATATTAGAATAGCAATTTAAACCTCGAGTAACATCATCACATTAAGAAAAGCAAAATAAAAAGGTAGCAAGCACGTAAAACCATTTGGCCAAAAGTGAGTAAGGTGTTGCACAAGTAACCCAACTAAGATGTGAAAATGAGTTGTAAGTGCTTTTTTCTTTAGATTTGCTATTTAACCCTCAAATAGCATCATCGCATCAATAAAAGCAAAAGAATATGAAAGTTTGCATGTGTAACTATTTATGCAAAAGTGAGCAGTGAATTGCCTGAGTTGTCCTATAAAGATGTGAAAATGAAGTGTATGAGTTTTGTGTAGTAGAATTGTTATTTAAGCCTTATATAACATCATCAAATCAATACAAGCAAAATAAAATGGAAGCTGGCATGATTATCCATTTAAAGAATAGTGAGTAAGGAATTGCTAAAGTTACCCCACTAAGATGGAAAATGAAGTGTAAGTGTTTTTTGCTATAAATTTGTTATTTAACCCTCAAATATCATCATCCCATCAATAAATGCAAAAGAAGGCAAAAGTTTACACGTGTAACTATTTAAGCCAAAGTGACTAAGGAATTCCCTAAGTTACCACACAATGATGTGAAAATGAAGTGTATGTGTTTTTTGCATTAAAATTGGTATTTAAGCCTCATATAATAACATCATGGCCCCAGTAATAGTGAAAGAAAGTAGAAGTTTGCAGGAGTAACCATTACACAAAATTGAGTAAGGAATTACACGAGTTACCCCACAAAGATGTTAACATGAAGTGCATGCTTTTTGTATTAAAATAGCTATTTAAACCTCTGATAACATTATCACATCAACGAAAGTAAAATAAAATGAAAGCTAGCACATGTAACCATTTAAGCAAAAGTGAGAAAGAAATTGACCAAATTACCTGCACTAAGATGTGAAAACGAAGTGTTATGTTAGTTTTGCTTTAGATTTGCTATTTAACACTCAAATAATATCATTGTATCAATAAAAGCAAAAGAAATCAAAAGTTTGCTTATGTAACTATTCAAGCAAAAGTAGGAAAGGAATTGCATGAGTTACCCCATAAAGATGTAAAAATGAAGTGTATGCATTTTTTTTTTACATTAGAATTGTTATTTAAGCTTCAGATAACATCATGGCATCAATAAAATCGAAAAAAAGTGAAAGATTGCATGAGAAACCATTACACAAAAGTGAGTAAGCAATAACATAAGATACCTCACAAAGATGTGAAAACTAAGTGTATGTGTTTTTTGAATTAGAATAGCTATTTAAACCTCAAATAACATAATCACATCAACAAAAGCAAAAAGAAAAAAGAAGTTGGCACATGAATCCATTTAAGCAAAAGTGACTAAATTCTCTAAGTTACCTCATTAAGATGTGAAAATGAAGTAAGTGTTTTGTTGCTTTAGATTTGCTATTTAACCCTCAAATAATAAAAGGAAAGTTTTCACATGTAATTATTTATGGAAAAGTGAGTGCAAAATTGCATGAGTTAGCCCATAAAGATGTGAAACTAAAGTGTATGTGCTTTTTGCATTATAATTGTTATTTAAGTTGTAGATAACATCATGGCATCAATAAAATGTGAATGAAAGTGGTAGTTTCCATGAGAAACCATTACACAAAAGTAAGTAAGGAATTACATGAACTACCTCACAAAGATTTGAAAATGAGGTGTATGTGTTTTTTTGCATTAGAATAGCTACTTAAACTGCGGATAACATCATCACATCAATAAAAGCAAAATAAAATGTAAGTAGCATGAATAACCATTTAAGTAAAAGTTAGTAAAGAATTAAATAATTTACCCCACTAAGATGTGAAAATGAAGTGTAAGATTTTTTTGCTTCATATTTGCTATTTAACCCTCAAATAATATCATCACTTCAATAAATGCAAATGAAAGTGAAAGTTTGCATGTGTAACTATTTATGCAAAAGTGAGTAGGAAATTGCCTGAGTTGTCCCACAAAGATGTGAAAGTGAAGTGTATGTGTTTTTTGCATTAGAATTGTTATTTGAGCCTCAAATAACATCATAAAATCAATATAAGCAAAATAAAATGGAAGATAGCACTTAAGCAAGAGTGAGTAAGGAGTTGCTAAAATTACCCCACTGAGATGTGAAAATGAAGTGTAAGTGTTTTTGGTATAGATTTGTTATTTAACCCTCAAATATCATCATCCCGTTAATAAATACAAAAGAAAGCAAAAGTTTATGTGTGTAACTATTTAAGCCAATGTGAGTAAGGAATTGCTTGCACAATGATGTCAAAATAAAGTGTATGTGTTTTTTTTTTTTTTGCATTAGAATTGCTATTTAAGCCTTAGATAACATATTGGCCCTAATAACAATGAAAGAAAGTGGAAGTTTGCAAGAGTAACCATTACACAAAATTGAGTAAGGAATTGCACAAGTTAGCCTACAAAGATGTTAAAATGAAATACATGTGTTTTGTGCATTATAATAACTATTTAAACCTTATATAACATTATCACAACAATAAAAGCAAAATAAAATGCAAGGTATCACATGTAACATTTTAAGCAAAAGTGAAAATGGAATTGACCAAGTTACCCCACTAAGTTATGAAAACAAAGTGTTAAGTGTATTTTGCTTTGGATTTGCTATTTAGCCCTCAAATAACATCATCGCATCAATAAAAGCAAAAGAAAGCAAAAGTTTGCATGTGTAACTATTTAAGCAAAAGTAAGTAAGGAATTCCATGAGTTACACAACAAATATGTGAAAATGAAGTGTATGCATTTTTTGCATTGGAATTGCTATTTAAGCCTTAAATAACATCATGGCATTAATAAAATCGAAAGAAAATGGAACTTTGCACGAGAAACTAATACACAAAAGTGAGTGTGGAATAATATGAGTTGCCTCACAAAGATGTGAAAACAAAGTGTATCTGCTTTTTGAATTATAATAGTTATTTAAACCTCGGATAACATCATCACATCAGCAAAAGCAAAAATAAAAAAGAAGCTAGCACATGAAAACATTTAAGCAAAATTGAGTAATGAATTCCACAAGTTACCCCACTAAGATGTGAAAAGGAATTGTAAGTGTTTTTGTGCTATGGATTTGCTATTTAACCATCAAATAACATCAACGTATCAATAAAGGCAAAATAAAGCTTAAGTTTGCACGTGAACTATTTATACAAAATGGAGTGCAAAATTGCACGAGTTACCCTATAAAGACGTGAAAATAAAGTGTATGTGCTTTTTGCATTAAAATTATTATTTAAGTCGCAGATAACATCATGACATCAGTAAAATGTGAAAGAAAGTGGTAGTTTCCATGAGAAACCATTACACAAAAGTGAGAAAGGAATTACATGAGTTACCTCACAAAAGATGTGAAAATGAGGTGTATGTATTTTTTGCATTAGAATTACTATTTAAATTATGGATAACATCATCAAATCAATACAAGCGAAATAAAATGGAAGCTAGCACAAATAACCATTTAAGCAAGAGTGAGTAAGCAATTGCTAAAGTTACCCATTAAGATGTGAAAATGAAGTGTTAGTTTTTTTTTTTTTTTTTGCTATAGATTTATTATTTAACCCTCAAATATCCCATTAATAAATGCAAAAAAAGCAAAAGTTTACACATGTAACTATTTTAGCGAATGTGAGTAAGGAATTGGCTAAGTTACCACACAATGATGTGAAAATGAAGTGTATGTATATATATATATATATATATTAGAATTACTATTTAAGCCTCATATAACATCGTGGCCCCAATAACAAGGAAAGAAAATGGAAGTTTGTAGGAATAACCATTACATAAAATTGAGTAAGGAATTACATGAGTTACCCTGCAAATATGTGAAAATGAAGTGCAAGTGTTTTTTGCATTAAAATAGCTATTTAAACCCCAGATAATATTATCACATCCAAAAAGGCAAAATAAAATGCAAGCTAGTACATGTAACTATTTGAGCAAAAGTGAGAAAGGAATTGACTGAGTTACACCACTAATTTTGAAAATGAAGTGTTAAGTGTATTTTTGCTTTAGATTTGCTATTTAACCCTTAAATAACATCATCGTATCAATAAAGCAAAAGAAAGCAAAAGTTTGTACATGTAACTATTTTAGCAAAAGTGAGTTAGGAATTGCATAAGTTACCCCCACAAAGATGTGAAAATGAAGTGTATGCATTTTTTGCATTAGAATTATTATTTAAGCCTCATGTAACATTGTGACATTAATAAAATTGAAAGAAAGTGGAAGTTTGCACGAGAAACCATTACACAAAAGTGAGTAAGGAATAACAGGAGTTGCCTCATAAAGATGTGAAAAGGAAATGTATGTGTTTTTTGAATTATAATAGCTATTTGAACCTCGGATAACATCACAACAACAACAAAAGCAAAATATAAAAGAAGTTAGCACATGGAATCATTTCAGCAAAAGTGAGTAATGAATTCTATAAGTTGCCCCACTAAGATGCGAAAATTAAATGTAAGCATTTTTTAGGTTTGGACTTGCTATTTAACCCTCAAATAACATCGTCGCATCAATGAAGGCAAAATAAAATGAAAGTTTGCATGTGTAATTATTTATTCAAAAGTGAGTATGGAATTGCATAAGTTACCCCATAAAGATGTGAAAACAAAGTGCATGTGCTTTTTGCATTAGAATTGTTATTTAAGTCACAGATAACATCATGGCATCAATAAAAAGCGAAAGAAAGTGGTAGTTTACATGAGAAACCATTACACAAAAGTGAGTAAAGAATTACATGAGTTACCTCACAAAGATATGAAAATGAGATGTATGTGTTTTTGAATTAGAATAACTATTTAAACTGCAAATAAAATCATCACATCAATAAAAGCAAAATTAAATGGAATGTAGCACGAATAACCATTTAAGTAAAAGTGAGTAAGGAATTAAATAATTTACCTCAATAAGATGTGAAAAAGAAGTGTAAGATTTTTTTTTCTTCATATTGGCTATTTAACTCTCAAATAACATCATCACTTCATTAAATGCAAAAGAAAACAAAAGTTTGCGTATGAAACAATTTAAGCAAAAGTGAGTAAGGAATTGCACGAGTCATCCAACAAAGATGTGAAAATGAAGATTATGTGTTTTATGCTTTTGAATAGCTATTTGAACCATTGATAGAATAATGACAATAATAAAAGGAAAAGAAATCAGAAGTTTGCATATATAACCATTACACAAAGTGTGTAAGGAATTACACGAGTTACCCTATAAAGATGTGAGAATAAAATGTATGTGTTTTTGCAGTAGAATAGCTATTTAAACCTTGGATAACATCATCACAACAATAAAAGCAAAATAAATTGGAAACTAGCATATGTAACCATTTAAGCAAAAGTGAGTAAGAAATTGCCCAAGTTACCCATTAAGTTGTGAAAAGGAAGTATTTATTATTTGTTGCTTTAGATTTCCTATTTAATTCTCAAATAACATCATCACATCAATAACAGCAAAAGAAAGCAAAAGTTTACACATGTAACTATTTATGCAAAAGTGAGTAAGGACTTTCATGAGCTAAACCACAAAGATGTTAAAACGAATTATATGTGTTTTTTGCATTAGAATTACTATTTAAGCCTCAAATAACATATGGCATCATTAAAAGCAAAATAAAGTGGAAGTTTGCATGAGAAACAATTACATAAAAGTGAGTAAAGAATGACACAAGTTACCTCACAAAGATTTGAAGACGAAGTGTATGAGTTTTTTACATTAGAATAACTATTTAAACCTCATATAACATCATCACATCAATACAGCAAAATAAAATGGAAGCTAGCGCGAATAACCATTTAAGCTAGCACTAATCTTTTTGCATTGTAAATGTATGCATGATTGGCCTTCCTAGAAATAGGCCTTGAGCCTTATTGCACCTTTTCTTTGCCTTTAGGCAATGATGGTTTAGTGCTTTGAGCACTTTTCTTTCCAACCACCTCAATACATTATGTTTAAGGTTTTGAGGTGATAAAAGCAAGGTTGGATTGATCCTTGCTCGTATGATGAAGAATTGTTGCCTAAAATCTATCAAACAAGTATTGGAGTTATGTTAACTTATTTCTACCAACCTAAGTTATATAGATTCAAAGTTATGTTAACTCAAACCCTAAATCAACCAAGCTAATTTAAGATTTGAATTAACAGTTTGTGAAATTATTAAGCCTTCACTTAATAATCTCACTAAGTCCACTCAAGAACTCAAGAAGAGAATTTAATCTCACAAGTAAAATTGCTAAAAGAAATAATATTGATTGAATGAATACCCTTTTGGCTGAATATGAGAGGCTATTTATAGCCTCACAATGCTTAATCCAAAACCTAATAGGATTCTATTTACATTCCTAAATATAATTCAAGTTTTCCTAATTCAAAAAGGAAAAGACAATCCTAAGCCAAATAGGAAAACTAAAGAAACATTATGATTGGTCAATAAGATTACACCAAGATATTTTCCTAACTAAAGAATAATAATCCTAAATAGAAAAGGGAAAAGGATTCACCCTAATGAGGAAATCCTAATGGTATTATGAAACATTGTCAATTAAGGACATCTTGCAAGAATCTTTGACTTTGGGCCTTATTTCCAAACTTACATGACTTGGGCCTTTTTTTACACACCTTAGGCTTCTTTTTACATGCCATGGAAGAATTAGATTGAGCTTTTGTGCTCTCAAAAAGTTGGGCTCCATTGTATTAAGAAGAGTTTAAGCTTTCATCAATTTTTAATTATCTTCATGCATCCTTTGCTATTCTTGGACTAATCCAAATTTAACTCCTTGTTACATGAATGCTCTAAATGACTCCTTAAACTTCTTTAGCCTTCTCCTTGTGATTAGGACTTGAAGTTGAAGTGGATCTTTTACTAACTTGCCTTGGTTGTTTGTATCATAAGGATTTAATAAATATTATGAGTGAAGGTGTAGAAGATGACACTTCATTGAAGCCTACGCCATGCCCAACTAAGGGAGGTCTTTGTGATAAAATAAGTGTATCCAAAGCTTCCTTTTCCTTATGGAACTTAGAAATAGAGTTTCTAAGCTTAATGAGTTTACCCTTCAAGGAGTCATTCTTTTTTCTTAATGAGGTTAGTGATGAAGATGACTTGGATAGACTCTCCATAAACTTATTGAGTTCCTTATTTGAAGCCTTTAATTCACTTACAAGCCTATTTAGGGATTTAAACTCATCTTTTAATTTGGTACATTTATTCTCATAATATTTCATTTATGACTTATATTTGTCACATTTCAAAGTGAGAGCATCTAAAAGCACATGATCTACATCATCTAACTCATCAAATTCAGCATAAGAGTGAGATGAACAACTTACCTCATTTGATGAATCTCCTTGAGCCATGAAGCATAAGTTTACAACCTCTTCCTCTTCATTTTCTTTACTTAAGCTATCATCCCAAATGGCTTTGAAGCTTTTCTTTTCCCTTTGTCCCCTTTCTTCTTCTTCTTCTTCAATTCGGGGCAGTCATATTTGACATGGCCTTGCTTGCCACATTCATAACAATTGGCATCATTGAATCATTCTTTGAGGGTTGGAGTAGCTTTCTTAAAGCTTTTTTTTTTCCTTTATTCTTCTAATAAACTCCTTTATTCTTCTTGAAAGCATTGCTAGCCCCTCATCCTTTTTGTCACTTTCCTCTTCACTTGAGGCCACTTTAGCTTCCTTCCCCTTTGATGAATATGTGAGAGCCAAGGTCCTTTTCTCTAGTTTTTATGATTTATCCCCTTGTCCTCTCATCTTTTTCATTTCTTCATCCTTCTTTAAGGCTAGCTCATGAGTTACGAGCTTACCTATTAGAACATCCCTTGGCACTTTCCCTATCTTCGGATTAGACTCTTGTATACTACACACCATAACACCAAACTTTTTAAAAGGTAAAGTTTTAAGGATTTTTTAATTTACCTCATGATTGGTGAGAATTCTTCTAAACTTCTTCATGTTTGTGACAATTGTAAGAAACCTATTTGTCATATCTGTGACGCTTTCATCCTCCTTCATCATAAATAGCTCTCATTCCATTACATACATTTCAAGTTAGCTGGATTTCACCAAGGTGGTGCCTTCATGGTAGTTCTCCAAGGCTTTCTAAATCCCATGAGTTGTAAAACAATGTTAGACCCTTCCATTTTCTTCTCTTGATATAGAACTTAGAAGGATTATCATAACTCTTTTATTTCTACCATTAGATCCCCGATGAGCTTTAACCCACTCCTCTCTAAGGATCAATTCCTCACTTCCATCCATCACCTAGGTAGGTGGCTTCCACTCCTTTGCTATAATGTCCCAGAGGTCTACCACATCGCTATCCAAGTAGATTTCCATCTTATACTTCTAATGAGTATAGTCTACTCCATCAAAATATGGCTTGAGGTGGGTATCCTCCTTCTTATGCCATAATCTTTTCTCAGGTAATTAAGCTTTGAAATGAGACTTGGCTCTGATACAACTTGTTGTCCTAGTGCACCAAGAAAGGGGGTTGAATTGGTGAGATATTAAAAAGTTAAAAGAAGGCTAAAATGTTTAAACAGTTAAGAAGGAGAAAATAAAATATACATAAGATGTTTATAGTGGTTTGGGTGTTAACAAACCTTATATCCACTCTTCAATTCTTTATAATTAGGCATTTCACTCAACTAAACTGGTGTTTTCAAGCTCACACCTAACTTATACAATTTAAGCTTTATGGCTCACACACAACCCTTACAACTTGTATTTTTAGGCTCACACAAAGCCTCTCACACATGTTTTAGATATGCTCACACTTCAACCTCTTACAATTTATGTTTGTAGGCTCATACACAACCTTTACAAGAGTTTTAAAAGCTTATGCTAACTTTCAATCTACTTACAAAAGTGTTTAATGCTAATACCAAACAATCAATAATACATAAAAAAGAGTGAGAAGAATTAGTAGCAAATTTGTAATAGTTTAGTTACAATAAATGAAATTCTCTTGCATTTACATCTGTTTGATGGTGTATAGGCAACAACCACCAAAGAGACGTTACTCAAAAACTATCCTAAATTGTGTTAGGCAGATTTTGCATTAAATGCCTATCATGTAGAAGTCATGGTTGTGATTGGCATTTCATATTTGCGATTTTCTAATTTACACTAAGGTGTCAGAATTTGCGGTAGAGAACCTCATTCTGTGTAAATGGCTATTCCACGTGTCCTTCACCCATTGGTTGTCTAAGAAATATAGCCATTGTATTTAACTAACCACTCAAAAGTTGCAATCGTGATTTAATTTCCTCTTAGGCATGACTAAGACTGTAAACTCGTCTATTTGGTGAGGAGATAACACTTTATGAAGTCGCAGTCGCGACAAATGCTTTGCCCTCACGATTTTTTATTTTTCAACAGTTTCCTTAGATACTTGGCATGTTGTAGTTAGAGCTTGGGTTCCCTCTTTGCTATTATGAAATTCATGATCGCAACATAGGATGCAAATGCCTTTGTGAATCAAGTAAGCTTCCTTGTGCTAAATCACGGTTATGAATTTTTCTATGAATTTTTCTGGCTTAGCTCTATCCATCCTTATTACAAGGTCACGATCGTAATTTAAGAGATACTGGTAGTGAATTTCGATATTCTTCTTTAAGTTGGAAATTTAGGCCTCCATCCAATGTCTAATGAAAAAATATCTTATAATCTGCAAAACAACACTCAAACAAAACATTATAAATAATCAATCTCCATTATGAAGATTAAAAGAGACTTGTTCAACATCATCATTGATGAATCTACAGCTCCTCGGTTGTCTTGAACGGGTACGTGTGCTATTGGAAATTTTTTTAATGCTCCCAAGTTGTTCTTTCATCTCTTTAAACTCTTGTTGCATAAGGGCCATAGTATCTTGCATAGCTTTCACAAACAACTTCAATTATGGATCATCTTTAGGTTTTATCGTGCTTAGTAAAAATAATAAAAGAATATACTTGCAAACACTCCCTTACATGTTTACACTCAATTGATGGCACTCATACTCGTGTTTAACTCATAATTGTCTTTTACCTTCTTATGAGATTAAATACTCTTACCTTTTACCACTCAATATGTTGGACTACGATGGTTAATCCTAAGTTTTAAACCATTTTTTATCTTGACAAAGGAGATTGATCAATTCTAATGAATCAATTAAGTGTTGTTTTGCAATTTTTAGTTAGTCTCTAAAGTTGGAATTGGATGAAGTCTATAATCTTCAAAGAAAGCATAATGCCTCCTAATTCACGACTGCAACTTCATAAATTGTGACCACGAACTATACTAAGGCATGTTGATAAATTGGACAGATGGATTCACGGGCAACTTCTCTGCCATAACCAATTCAAAGAAAGGAGAGCCAAAGTCACAAACGAATTCACGGTGAGTGTCACACCTCAGTTGCGATAATAAATTTCGAAGTAACTCAAGAGGGAATCAAGTCCTCATCTATAGCTTGACAAGTGTCCTAAGTGACCGTTGGAAGACAAAAATCGCGATGGTAACTTATGGGTAGCGATTGCGAATCATGAAGAAGAAGATAAATATTTTGACAGACAAATTCGCATCCTGAGTCATGGCCTGTACAAGTAAAATTGCGGCTGCTACTTTTGTGAGCAGGTGAAAGGCAACGACTATATTTTCCAGGTGAACCAATGGGAATATGACATGTGGACTGGTTGTTAGATACAAATGGGGTTTTCCACCACAAGTTTTAGCTCCCGTATGGAAATTAGAAAATCGCGACCGCGAAAAAGTAGTAGCGACCGCGAATGAAGCTTGACAAGCATTTAATTTAAAAATCTGTCTAGCATACTTTGAAGATTTGCTACCAGTTTTATTGCAACATCTCTTTGGTGGGTAGAGGCTATAAATACCTCACCAAACAGATGTAAATGCATGAGAATTCATTAATTTGTAATCCAAACTCTTACAATTTTGCTACTCAATCCTTTCTCTTCTTTAGGTGATTGTTTGGTATGAGCATAAACACCATTTGTAAAGGTTATAGTGTAAGCTTGTAAAAACACTAAAAGAGGTTGTTGTGTGAGCTTTAAAAACACAAGTGTAAAGGTTATTGTGTGAGCCTTCAAAAAACAAGTGTAAAAGTTTGGTGTGAGCTTAAAAACACCATTGGAAGATAGTGGAGCATCCGGTTGTTTAGAATTGGGGAATGGACATAGGGTCGATTATACCCAAACCACTATAAATCTTATGTGTCCATTATACTCATTTTCTTTCTTAGCTTCTTGTTTTAATTTTTATACACCAATTCAACCTCCCCTCCTTCTTGGTGTCTAGGGCCAACTAGTGGTATCAGAGCTTAAACACTCAAACAAACCTTTATTGGTGAGTAAAAGATCATAGCATAAGAGGGAATCCACTCACACCTCAAGCCTCAACTTAATGGAACCGACTATACTCATTGGAAGTATAGAATGGAAATCTATCTTGGCACATATGTGGTAGACCTCTGGGATGTGGTTATAAAAGAATGCCACTAAGGTAGTGGATGGAATTGAAGAACTTATCCCAAGAGAAAAATAGGTTGAAGCTCACCGGAGATCAAGTTGTAAAAACAAAAGGGCAATGGTCATTCTTCTAAGCTCTCTCTCTAAAGAAGAGATTGGAAGAGTGCAACATTGTCAAACTGCATATGTCATTTAGAAGACACTTGAGAACTACTACGAAGGCATAAATCCATTAAAGCCAAGCCGGTTGGAGATGTACATAACTGAATGGGAGCTATTCATGATGAAAGACAATGAAAGCATCACCGAAATTATGAATAGGCTCTTATTTATCATCACCAACATAAAGAAATTCGAAAGGACACTCACAAACTATGAGGTAAACTAAAAAATCCTCAAACCTTTCCTTTAGATAATTTTGGTGCTAGAGTGTGCATAATCCAAGAGTCCAATCTGAAGATTGGGAAGGTACCAATAGACATTTTGATAGGCAAACTCTTGACTCATGAGTTGGCCTTACGAAAGGATGAACAAATGAAGAAGCTAAGAGGCCAAGGAGATAAACCAGAAAAAGAAAGAAAAACCCTGGCTCTTAAGTCTTTAACAAAGGAGAAAAAGGTAGAAGTTACCTCAAGTGATGAAAAAAGTGACAAGGAAGAATAGGAGCTAGCAATGCTCTGAGAAGGACAAAGGAGTTTATCAAAAGAAGAAAAGAAAGAAAAGGCTTCAAAAAGATAGCTCCTATTCCAAGAGAGAAATCCAATGATGTCACTTACTATGAATGTGGCAAGCAAGGCCACATCAAGTATGAGTGTCCCAAATTAAAGAAGAAGAAGAGATGGGACAAGGAGAAAAAGATGAGTTTTTCAGCTATTTGGAATGATAGCTCAAGTGAAGAAGAGGAAGAAGGAGAAGTTGCCAATATTTGCTTTATGGCACAAGAAGACTCTACAATTGAGGTAAGTACTTCTTCTCATTCTAATTCTTATTTTGAATTTGAAGAGATTGATGAAGAGCTTCTAGAGGCTCTAACCATGAGATGTGACAAGTACAAGTCACAAATGAAATCTTATAAAAGAAAATGTCAAAAGCTATAGGATGAATATAAATCCCTCAATAACATTATAACAGAATTGAGAGCACCTAATGATGAGCTCAAAAAATCAGTGGATGGTCTTTCTATATATTCTTCTTCAATGGCTTCACTAAGAAAGGAGAATGAAACTCTAAAGGGAGAAGTCATTAAGCTTAAAAGCTCAATCTCTAAGTTTCATAAAAGAAAAAACGCCTTAGACATATTGATTGTTTCATAAAGACCTCTACTAATTAGACATGGTCTAGGCTTTAATGGAGTCTCCTCATCTTCTCAAACTACATTTGTTAGACCTTCAGAACCTTAAGCCTCAAGGGTAGAGGTAATTGGGAAGAAAAGTGCACCTTGCACTAAGCCTTCTAAGCCTAAGGGCAAAAGGAAGGCTCCCCAAAACTTTAGAGCTAAGACTCAAAGAGTTAACCATGCTTATATGCACAACAAAAAGCATGGTCATTCTCATAAGAAATTCTCTACACCTACTCATCATACATGTACATGCATGCATTCACATGACTAAGGTATGAGAAGGCCTCCTACTCATACTAAATTTGTGCATAGGAGCAAGACTCCTAAGTCCAAACTCTAATGCCATTATTGCATGAGATTTGGACACATCAATATTCATTGTTATATTCGAAAAGCTCACCTCAAACTAGAGGACCCTTCATCTTTTAACCCCAAGGACCCAAGTATGCTTGGGTACCTAATGTTGTCCCTAGGCACCAAGAAGGGGGGTTGAATTGGTGGATAAAAATTTTAAAACAGAGATGAAGAGAAGAAGAAAGAACAATGAAGACACAAGGATTTTATAGTGGTTCGGGCAAAACTAACCCTACGTCCACTCCCCAATCGCAGTGTCATTCTCGGTCGCGACTCAGCCGAGACTTCTACTGCGAATTCATCTGTGTCAATCTAACTTCTCTCTTTTCAAGGATCACGACCGAGAATGACACTGCGATTTCGCCTGCTTGGTTTTCAGCATGTCTTAACATGAATCGCGATCACGAATCTTAGGTTGCGGTCGCGATTTACATGTTACTTTGGAATTCATCAACTTCTTCATTTCTTCTTGAGAGATTGATTAAATTCTGCAACAACAACACTTATTTGAAATATTAGTGATGATCAATTTACTTTGTCAAGATCAAAAGAGGTTCTAAACCTAGGATTGATTATCCTAGTTCAACAGTTTTTAAGCCTCAGAGTGTGGGAGTAAGTGAGGATCTGACATATGAAGAGAGACTTGTGGCTATTGTAGATACTCAGGTTCGTCATCTCTGCTCTAAGGTCATTCCCAGGGTGAAAGTGTTGTGGTAGAACCATTCTATGGAAGAGTGCACTTGGGAGATCGAGAAGAAATGTGAATTCTTACTCGTTTCTTTTTCAAGATTGAGATAAGTTTTTTATTTTAAATTCGGGAACAAATTTTATTAGGGGAGAATATAATAACCCAATTTTTTTAGTTTAAGAATATTGAATTATTTTCTTTTATTAAAGAGTAATTCATTTTAACTTGGGTAAGTAAGAAAATAAAAAAAATGAAAAGAGAATAAAATGGAATATTTAATTAAAATATCCTAGTTAAGACTATTTAAAGAAAATGAGTAAACAAAATATTAAATAAATAAATAAGTAAATATAAAGACAATTATAAATTGCTAGACTAAATAATTATTTAAAATAAATAAAAAAGAATGGTAGAATAAAAATAGTTAAATTGAATATAATATAAACTTTGGTGATTGAATGATTAAGTAAGGAGAGATTTATTGGGAATGAGGCAATTAAAGAGGGATTAGATATGTAATTTCTCCATATTGTGCAACATAACAACCTTGGTTTTCTCCTCATAGTGCACGTACTACCGCATCAACTTAAAGAAAGGAGACTTGTTGCTGTCGACATCCTCACCGACGTTCCTTGTTGTTGATGCTTCGATCAACTCCCTTTAAGTTCAAACAACCCTTTCATGGCCTCCATTCATCCCATTCTTAAACCAATTCCTCCCTTGGTATATTTTCTTTTAATTTCCTTAATTTCCCTCTAGTTTTCCTCTTCTTTATTTAGTTAATTAATTAATTAATGGTTATACAAGGTTGATGACACTTTCATTTAAGAGGAAATGTTCACTAAATTACTTGATGATTTTACAAAGTTAATAACATTTATTTAAAAAAAATTTAGATTAAGTAAGTTGATTAACTAACTAATGAATTGACATATATATATATATATATATATATATATATATATATATATATATATATAATTGAGTCGAGTCAAACCCTGTTATACTTGAGGTCGAGTTCAGTCGAATACTCGAGCTTGACTCTATTAGACTCATTATTTATATTTTTTTTTTTATGAATTTTATAAATTGAAATATGGTTCGAATAGTGTATGGATCAATTAATCTCGATTGGATAATATTATAAATATGCATAAGTTCGATTAGATTCTCTAGTCTTTCAAGTTAAGTATTTTGATACTCGAGCTCACTTGATTACTCGAGTGAGCTCGAGTACTCGAGTAACTGGAGCTCAAGCTCAACTCGATTAATTTCAAGCCGATTTCGATATTTCTCGAGTCGATATTGAGTAGTTCGCGAGTTATCTCAGTTCATTTATACCTTTTATTTATTAGTGTAAATATTAATATGAGTTTTAAATTTAGATGAGTAATAGTTAATATTATAATGATAATTTAAATGGATCATATTTATTTATATAAAATGCCATTGTTTTAGTTAAAAATTGAGAAAAATAATTTAACTAGTAGTTAAATTAACTAAATTAAATAGTAATCTATATAATGTATTTATGAGAATTTAGATATATTGTTTATAATTATTTAATTGATGTAATTGATTAGTTTAATAGAAATATATTATTAATTATATAATTATTGAAGAATATTATTCATTAATCGAAAAATAAATTAATGTGTTGATATAATTATTGATTAAGTTAAATATTATTTTTATTAGTATTTATGATTGTTGGAAACTATGTGAAGAATTATGTTGATAAAATGAGAATTACTAATTACTGAATTATATAATGGGTTTAGCCAGGTGTATAAGAAGTTTGAAATCCTTACTTGAATTGAATGATATTGAACTATAATACAAAAGTATTTTTACAAGAAATTGACTCGTTTTATAGGGGATTATGTCCAGTTTTTAGGAGAGATGTTATCAAAACTTCATCATAAATTTTGGTGGGAATTAAAATAGGGATTTAAGAAAATGATAATCTTAAAAGTTAGGATAGGAATAATATTTTATATTGATTCTAATAAATTATATTTTTTTATTTAGATTCTCCTACCACCTAGTTCGCACCATTGGAAGCATAGAAATATTTTACGATCTTCGACTTTTTGTGAATTAATATTATATACTTTTATGACATACTGGTTAGTTTATAATTTCAACATTTCATACATGACATGACTTTTCTTGTATATTATTATTATTATTATTGATGCTGCATAATATATTTAAATATGAGTGTGATAGTTTGTGATAATGATGTGATTGTGGATTGAGAGCATTAGCAGGACATGCCACTTGATGGGTCACATTAAGATCAACTACGCACCAGTTTGATCAGATATAAAAAATTGTGATTGGGAAATACTCTGGTTGAGCTTGCTCTATGGGTTTAGGTATTAAATTATTATGATTTGATGAGATTACGAACATCCTATTCAAGCTTGCTTTTTAGGTAATGGTATGTTATAATAATAAACTAATTAGTGACTCGGTAGAGTTTACTCTTTGAGTGCTAATAAATTTGGATTAAGAGAGCCTAATGACTATCAGCATTAGAGTATAAGGTCTTGCTCTTGTTTTTATTTTATATATTTGACCTTCTTACCATATATTATTCTTATTAATGCATAATGCTTGCCCACCTAGTATGTTATATAAGTATATAATATTGTCTTACTCTCGAGACTGATAGTCAATATTAACTTTTGAAGTAGCAGCTAATCTGACAGATACTTTTAGCAGTCCCGTAGTCCTTCATCCCATGAACATATTACGTAATATTCATTTATAAATTTATTCAAATTATAGGACTCTGTAATTTGGTGTAGTTAGGCATGTATGTTGACAAATATTGTGGATTTAGATGCTATATTTATTTTTGTCATGCTAGCAAGGATTGTAGTGATCGAGTCTATCTCTCTCAATATTCAACTATTGGTGTATACTTTGAGTTTGCTATATAATCATGGTGGATGTTATTATCTTTGCAAAATCTAAATAATTATTAATTAAGATTAGCTAAGAATAAATGGAATAGACTTGCTACGGGTTTCAGATGCTTTAAGTCTATCCATTTCCTAGCATCGATCACAATTTAAGTGGGGGTCATGATAATAAACTTATTTACTATATTCTAATTACTTTCAAATTAAATAAACTATACTAAATCAGATTTAGTATAAAATGGCTCACAATATATATAATGAGGTCAATCTCATCATAAATTGACTAATAACTCAATTTTCATATTAAAAAAATGACATAAGTCTTTCATAGATGAGGTTAACTTTATTTTGTATATAAAAAATAGGTAAACTTGAAAAAATAAATAGACCAACTCATTTTTTAAATAAAAAAGTTCTAATTACATTGTATAATAACACATAAAAAAAAAGCATCATAAAAAACATATTACCCAATGATGAAAATGAACTAAATGAAGTCAAATATTATATTTGGTTGTAGCTAATCTATCAAATTGATTTCAATTTTCTTTAGTTAGGGCTAGTGGGATGGGTCTACCTAAAGATTGAGATGACTTTGCAGAGAACACTCAAAATTGGTGCTAATCCAAACAAAAAGAAAAGAAAAAAAAAAAGCATGAGTCGAGAAGGAAATAGTCCCTACAGTTTATGGATGAACAAAAATATTGGTGTAACTTGAATTGTTGCAACAAAATAAAAAGTGTTTAAAGGAAGAATTTAATTTAAAAAAGATGTTTCTTTTAGTAAGTTTCTTCTCTTTAATTTTAAACCAAATAATAAATTTAATTATTTTATAAAGATTTTTTTTTTACTTAAGTGAACTTTGTTTTACTGTATGTAACTATTAAGAAATCTAACGGTTAGTAGTAAATTATTAAATCTAATGGCCATCCTATTATGGGCATACATGCCCTTTAGACATTATAGATGTCACCCAATATACGGAGAGATATCGTATGAAATCACTGTTATATTATATAAACAAAAATTATAGTTTCATCAATGACACTTTGTAATTACATTTAAACAACAATATTAGATGATTTAGTTTTCAAGAGATTTAATAAAAAACTTAAATTTCATTCCTTTTGATATATTTCTAAATATATAAAAATTTCTATTGTAGAGCAATTAAGAAGCTAATATTCTTTCAATGAATTTATTACAGAATGAAATTATTTTTAATTTGGTGAGAGCAAATTTTGATTTTTATAATATTATAAACAATAAATATATTTGTATGAATAATGGATAGTAGTTTTTAATGTTTTTATTGAATAATATTTATTTATTTATTTATTAATTTTAAAAATTCTATTACTATTATTTATGGCTAATGTGTTATTTATTTTTTAATGAAATTATGGTTATATTAATGTTTAATATATATTATAAAACAATAATATATTTTTTTATTAAATACTTATTAGATGATTATATATTATTTTAAAAGTTTAATTATGATATATATATTTATTTAAAAGAGATGTCTTTATTGATCATTATATATAGCAATTATTGGTAATAATTTTATTAAATATTTAATATCAATTGGGATAAGCACACAACAGTTAAATCAATTATGCATTTAGTAGCCCCGAAAAGAAAGAGACAAGCCGAAAACGACGTTTTTCTTTTGAAACGACAAAAATAACATTTCGTAAGTTCAGAGTTGGTAACATTGGGCGACCATTGTGTGTTATTCTTACTAGACCTCACCTCTAAATTCGAAAGTTTGGTTTGATTAATTAAGTAATTTAATTTAAAAAATTCAGATATTTATTTTTATTTTTTAAAATTTTGAAAAGTTTAATAAAACCAAATTTTACAAAAACCACGTCGTTTAGGGTTTAGCAATAAACAAGACCTAATCTTGCTTCCTTCATCGCGAAGCTCCCTTACCCCTGCAGCCGACCCCACCTCACCCTCTTTCTCTCTCCTTCATCACGCTGACGAGCCGCCTCACCTCACCTCAGCGCTCTCTCTGCTTCACGCCGCCCCCCCTATCCTCACCTCTATCTCTCGGCTCTCTGTCTCTGCTTCACCGTCTCCTTCCTCCTCGCATCTCTCTCAGCTTCGCAGGCTCCCTCATCCTCATCGCAGCTCATCATCCAAATCCTCAGCTTCGCAGGTAATCTTTTATTTATTTTGATTTTGACAAAATGGTGTAAAGATAATACAATTATTGTGTCATTATTGGAATAATGAATGAGTTTGAGTAGTTAAATGATAATTGTGATTAAATTTTGACGATAAAGAATGCTTAAGGAACATGGTTAAATGATTTAGGGGATTCTTTTAACATTCAAGAAGCCACTGAGAACGTTGTGTGCTTTTTACTTGTTGGATTGCCTATAGCGATTCTTTTAAAATTCAAGCTCAAAATGGGATTTAGGGGATTATGGTTTGGGTTACTAGCAGCACAGGTTAGCTGTGTTTGCTGGTTTGGGTTACTGCGGGTGAAAGGGAAGAAGGTTTGGAAATTGGCTTGCTTAGGACTGATCAATGAGAGTCTTCGAATTTCCTAATTAGCACCATAATCAATTCTTGTCCACAAACAACTTCTAACAGATTCAGAGTTTGAATAGAGAACATAAAAATAGAAATTAAAAACATCCTTTTCGTTGATAAAATGCTTTAGCAGGGCCATTGTTTCTTACTGTGGACAAACAAATTCAAAAAAAAAAGAAAGAAAAAAATTAAATGATTCTGTTACACTTACTTAATCATTTACTGATTGGAAGTATTACATTCTTTAGTAACACTTACTAAATCATTTTCTCTTAATTTGTGTTCAAAAATAAAAATTTTAAAGAAATAATTTTATAATAAAAACCAATAAAATTTAATCAAATGAAATGTAAAGAAAGCCCAATAATGAAATTAAATCTGAATAATATTGGGCCTTAAAGCAGCCCAAACCGAAAGACCAAACCAAATTAAACCAAAATATTTCAATTCGGTGTTACATATAATTCAGTTCAGTTCGGTTAAAAAAATATAAAATTTGGTAATTTTAATCGGTTCGGTTTGAATTAAATGCCCACCCTAGTTATATTGATCATGGTTTTTAAACCAGACTGGACCGATCGGTTGGATTGGTAAAACCGGAAACCGGCTGGTTTTCCAGTTCAGAATCACTTCAGAACCCAGATGGCTATCAAAATGAAAAAAATTGAAAATACCGGACATATTTTAAACTGGACAGAACCGGTTTTTTACCAAAACTGGGTTGTTTAAGTTGAAATAAACTGCTGCTATGTTTTCTACCTCCTGTTCGGCCCTGTTCAGCAAAACTCGAATCAATCCAATGTTCCTTCTCAATTCTCACTTCATCGCCCCCATTTGCACCCATTGCTTGTATGTCCGGCGGTGCTTTTGCTCTTGGTACAAAGCTGCTTCTCCCCTCTTCTCTTGGTACAACAGCTGCTTCTGCTCTTGGGTTGCTTTTGTTCTTGGTTACTTCTGCATTTGCTCTTGGGCTGCTTCTTTTCTGAAGAGGTTTGTTTTTTAAATTGCTTTAAATTTTCTTTACTAATGGAATTATGCCTCTGATTAAAACATATGCATGGTAGGTGCTTGTTTATTTCACCCTAATTAATGATTAAGAATGACCATTTTATGTTAGGTGCCTGGCAGTTTTTAGAATCTTGAATCATGAAGTAAGTTTCCTTTGATTAATTTGTTTAATGCAATAATCTTTTTGTACTTGTTTCTTTACAAATTTTGTCCCGTTTTGCTTTTATTTCTTTGCTTTTTTTTTTTTTTTTCCTTTGGACACAACACTGTGTTCGGAACAAATTCTGTGAACTAAATTCCAAAATTTTAATTACTTGGATTTTTATACAACCAAAACTAAACCATTGGAAAAAGAAACAAATGGGCATTTTATTGTACTAGGTGTAATTTCTAGATGAATTCTACAAAATTAAAACAAATGGAAAAAGAAATTCCATATCTCAACCATTTATTTGTTAAAAGTAACATCTGTTGTCTCAATTTATAGCTCTATCAATGGGCATTTTATTAAATATGAGAAAATGGTGGTTTGCCTTGTGGTTTGACAAATATCTAAGGAAATGGTTGGAATGTATATTGTGTTTTGGCTTCTCTTATGTTGATCCTTTTGTTTTCTATGAAGTATACCTGAGAACTTTTTGGTTATCTGTGACATGTACTGCCAAAAAAAAAAAAATTTGCAGCAATTTTGTCCCATGAAGCCAATCAAAACTCCCACTTGCCAAAAATAAATTACTCTAAATTTGATAGTATTCCTATCTTTTAAAAAGAAAAAAAAAACTATAAAGATAGAACATCTTCTCATCGTTTATAAGGTTGGGTTCTCGTCCATATTAATGTGGACATTTTTTTGTTTGATACCCATCACCTGGCTTTGAATCTGCGGCACTGATGTCTGCAAATGCAGAAGCATGGAGGATGGAAAGTTTAAAAGACCCATTTGGTGTTGGGATACAAAGGCAACAAGAATAGCAGTAGCCTTCTTTTCAATATGTGGTGTCACCACAACAATGAATTATTGTATGTAAGATATTAGTTATGATTGAATTGTTTTGTTTGATATTTAGACTTTTATATGAATTATATGTTGTGAATTAGGATAATTGATTTTAAAAATTAGTATTTGATGATGGGTAATAGTTTTATATTTTTTAATTATTTCTATTACTTTTCTTGAATTTTTTAGATTTTTATTTTTTGAAAATTTCCGCTAGTTTTTACTTAAAATATAAAATTTGAAATATATTTGTATAAGTATATGAACCAGACCGGTTGAACTAGTCGAACCATTGGACTGGGAACTGATCACAAAATTAGTTCAACTACCGGTCTGGTTTTAAAAGCATTGCGATTGACTGTCGTTAACATGTAGCTCCTTGCAATTGCGGCCACGACCTGTGGTGTTTATAGTTGACTTTTGCTCTCAAGTAGAAGATTTGACGCTCTTTTTGTGCATAAACTTCTTAAACCCTAAAATAATCCTTTAGGTCTAATCTCTGCCCATCTCTCTCATATTATAATAAATAAAAGGGTTCTTCACCTTTTATATTTCTTTCTGAAATTCTCACTCTTCCTCGTTCATTATCTGGTCATATCAAATTTTACTAATTTGAACTATTTTTGGGGTTCATTCCCTTCATTTTTGTTTTTTTGGAACATTTATAATTCTTATTAATCCATTCCTTTTTTTTTTTTGGAAATTAGAGTTTGATTGAGGCAGAACAGTTCATTATGTTAGTTCATAGACTTTCAAGAATGGAACTTGGAATGATTAAACAGTTTTCACGAGGTATCTATGCACTTTTTTTAATCTAAGTTTTTTATTTGGAAGATGTATAGTTCTAACAGTATTGAAATATTCATATTTGCATGAATTGTGATCCAATTTATTATTCATTTTATTGTCGCATTGTTGCTTTTCCATTGTAGGTGTTTGTGCATCCTTATGTAGAGCAGGACTTGCACAGACACCTTACTTTTGCTATTGGAGGCCTCAAGTAAGTGATCTTTTAGTTACAAAGAATGTAATTGTTTTACATTTTTTATATGTTTTTTTGATCAATTAACGAATGAAATTTTATTTTCACCACTAACTATCCAAATGCAAAAGAGATTTATGTTCCAATACAATCAAATTACATTAGGCTAGTAAAACGTTATGGTTTGCTCTGTTTTTACAAGTATCAAACCTCAATAAAACTGTATTTCTAATCATTTTAAACACATCACCAGCTGAACAAACTTGGTTTGGAAAAATTCGACTATTCCAAGTCTTCTAGATCATATACACTGAAGTACAAAGAGCCACCCTTTTGATTTTACTCTGCAAATTCTTCCCTATAGCTCTTCTACAAAACCAGAATATTTCTCTTCTCCAAGCCACAGGATTCCTGCATATATTGCAAGCTTGTAATACTTTTTCCTCCTCACTACAATAGAAAATGGACAACTAAAAAATAAATGTTGAATGTCCTCCTCTATTCTGTGATAGAAAACATAAGAATTATTATTTATAATACTCCATTTCTGTTTTTTTTTTTTTAGCAGGCAATTATCATGAATGGCTAACCAAAAGATAAAAATGTGTCTGGGTATATGCATGGCTCCCCAAGCAATCTTATACCAACTCACTCTAGTGCGCTTCTTTTGATGAGCTTTCCATGTACTCGCCACATTAAAATTCCCATATTGAGTCAAGCTCCACACGATAATATCTACTCTATCCTCAACAATCTGGTAATTTTGTTGCACAAAGGATCATACTTCCTCAAATTTTCATCTACCATCCACCCATAAATCACTCACTTTAGCAAACTTAGAAACATCAGAATCATTCATCACAATAGAAGAAGATCTATCGATCAAGGTTAATCCATTTGCCCATGGATTAAAAACTGTTTTGTATTTTTGTTATGAATAATTGAAGTACTCATTTGTTGTATTCTTTTTCCTCTGAGCGATTATAAGTTGGTGTTGCGGTTACTCATCTAAGTTATTGAGGAAAAATATTTGGTTATTTGTGAATTTGTATTCTTTTTTTAGATTGTGAAATCTCAATCACCAAAAGAATTGGTTTGAAGTTACTTGTGATTGTTGTCTCTTGTTGTTGCGGATACTCGTAGCTATTGTATTGGGTGCTTATGATGCATGATTGGTTGGTTGAAATTCCTTGATATAATATTCATAGAAAAGTTTAATGGTAGTTATCTAGGATTTGTTTTGATTTCTTACAGCTAGTCTTGGCATCAAATATTGTTTGAGGTGTAGGATGTTGGTGTCATAATCTTCTTGTGGTGCTGATTCAGAATGATCATTGACTGTTTAACTTATGATAGCGAAGAGAATGTGTATCATGAGAAAAGGGTGGTTTCTTATTGTTATCTCATGAGTGAACCAGCTAGTTTTGATTGTTCATCCATTTTGTGGAGACACTTATATGTATAACCATTATTAAAAAAGGGAATAATAAATGAAAACACAAATGTGAAGGACAATAATCTTAAGTTTGAACTTCACATTCAATCATCCAAAACAACCTAGTGTTAAAAGAGCAATAAGACTACTTATTTAGGTCCCTTAAAGCAAACCCTCAATCCCAATAACCGAATCAAAAACTGAAAGGATAATCAATATAAGGATAACTTTTTCATAAGTAGTTCTAAAATTCCTTTCGAGGTGATTCTGCATCTTATGTATTGTTTAATAGAAAGGTTAAATCAGATTTTGTGAACCATTGAAAATGGGAATGGGAAGCAAAGCATTTATTGAGCTGAAGAAACCAGTCAGACAACAGAAGTATTTAGATAAACTTTGAAGTGAAAAAATGTGATATTCAGAGAAGAAGTATGAATCCTCATTATTGTGCATGCTCTATAAATTTATTAACTCTAGGCCTTTAAACACACCCTCAATTCACTGAGGCAAGATCCTGGGATGTGAACAAACTAGGAATCAAATTAATGCTGAGAATAATGATCAACTAATTGGAATCAAACATGATAATCCTGGTTTGAAATCTTTAGCAGTTCTATGCTTATTATACCTGTTTTCATTTGAAATGAACTTCTATTGGTCATCATTGTTCTTATTTATAGATGTTCACTGGTTCTTGCTTTTTAGAACAGTTTGAATCGCATTCAAGGACTAAGGTGTTCCAAGGTACCTTATTTCGGAAGCATCATCTATTTTCTACCACAATTTCTGATCATAATGTCGATGGAAGTGGGCAGGAGAAAAAGTAAGCTCTTTTGAGTTGACGGTTAACAGAAATTGTGGCATTTATGATGAATGCATAAATTTGTTTTCTTTTGTCGCTTTGCTCCCAAACTTTGCAATGCCCCTTAACTTTTTCCCAAAGGATTAGTTATGCTGGTAAACTATAAATAAAAGTTTTGTATGATTCTTTAATTCCTCTGCTGTCCTAAATTATATTCGTATTTTAAACTGAATTTTCTCTTGATATTTGATGTGTTGTATGTTGTGCACTAGAGGCTTATTAATAACTGAGGTGAACACATATTATATGAAGTTCATCTTCACCTACGAAATGATGTGTAAAATTATAAGAATATGTACTTTTTATTGTGATTTATGGTCATTCTACAAGCAAAGATACTCAATCCTGGTGTAGACAGGAACTTAATAATATTATTAGTTCCAGAAACAAACATATAAGGCCACATTATCGGCCTCTACATCTACAGTTTTGTTTTCCATCATCAAATCTTCATGTCCATGCTTTGTATCTCTTTTGTCATTAATAATCATGATATGAACATATTACTCAACAGTTCACAATGGTTTGCAATTTAACGATGGAATGCACTATCATCCTTGGTGGAATATGCCCTGGATATGATCTTCCTAATGTAGATATTGTTGCTTCTTCTTAGTTAGATGATGTTTGCAGGATATCTGTGACATTTGTGGATAAGGATGGAGAGGAAAAGCACATCAAGGTTCCAATTGGAATGTCTATGTTAGAAGCTGCTCATGAAAATGAAATTGAACTCGAAGGCAAGGCTTTTGTTGTACTTTTAGTGTATTGTTGTCCACCTTTGGTTGATTTTAATTTGTTTTTCTTAATTGAGTTTTATTTGGAGGCGATCTTTTCTAAGTTCATTAATTTCAGTTTGACCATCCATTCATTTCCTACTCCCATAAAGGATAAATGATAGGTATTATAGCAGTTCTAAAATTCCAGTTACCCTATTTTCCTATTTTGTTTTTTCCAATTCTTTTTACAACTTCAATTACTAAAAATATAAACAAAGCTTATATTGATAGAATACCAATCTCTTTGTCTGATTAATTCTCTAGTTTTAATGTCATTTCAGGAGCATGCGAAGGCTCACTTGCCTGTTCAACATGTCATGTGATTGTCATGGTATGTTATTGAAATTCCGTTCTTATGCTGTAATCCCATTATTTGAGGGGGCCTAACTATTGAATCTTATGTTAGGATATGGAATGCTACAACAAATTAGAAGACCCAACGGATGAGGAGAATGACATGTTGGATTTGGCCTTTGGGCTCACAGAAACGTGAGTTCCTGATGCGTAAACAAATAACAAGAATTTCTTGCGAGTTAAACCTAGATTGATATTTGATATTTTGAGTTTGCAGTTCTCGATTAGGTTGTCAAGTGATTGCAAAGCCTGAACTGGATGGAATTCGTTTAGCCATTCCTGCTGCCACACGAAATTTTGCTGTTGATGGTTATGTTCCAAAACCGCATTAGACATTGTGCAACACAGGAAAGTGTATGCTGAGTGTAAAGGATGCAGTCATCGCGGTTTTGTAGTTACCATATTGTATTCAACCAATAAGCATTTTCAGTTCTAATGTTATTATCTTAGTTGTTACTCAATTTAATTTATTTTACTTGATAATTTTATATGGACTATTCTACATGTCAAGGGAATTAAGAGGTAAAAATATGTAAAAATAATATTTAATTTTAAATAATTTAACTCAAACTAATAATGTTAGTATTTTTTATAAGAATTAGATTAAAATTATTTTAAAAAGGTTACAATTTACAAAAGTGATTTATATAAAATTAATCAAATATTTTGTGTAAAAATATTGCTTCAATATCTTGCAATACAAAAATAATAAATGAACCTTTTTTTTGTTTGGTTGGTTTAGATATAAATCTAATTTGATTTAGTTTGATTTTTTTAAAAAAAAAAAAAATTGAGCCATTCAATTAGGTTTGGTTTCTTTTTAACAATTGATGAATTTGATTTGGTTTGATTTTTAGGTAAAATTTTCAGTTGAGCCAAATCAAACGTATTTAAAATCAAATCAAAATAAATTAAAATCTATATTAAATCAAACTATGATTGTTTGATTCTATTTAAATTTATTATTTATATTAAAAATAAATAAAAACTATAATATTTTTATTAAAAAAATTTAAAATATAGTATAAGAACTATAATTTATATTAAAAATATTTTTAAATTATTTTTTTAAAAAAAATTGATTCAAACCGAACTAAATCACAATTGATCTAAACCAAATTAGTTTTGATTCAATTCCGTTTAGTTTATAAATTAATTTAGTTTGATTTGATGTGTATTTTCAAAATTCTACTTTTCAATTTGGTTTAATTTATTTTAGTTCGGTTCAAGTCAATTTGATTCGATTGATTCATATTGTATTTAAAATTTTAAAATTTCAACTTGATTGGTTCAATTTAGTTTAATTTGGTTTGGTTTAATGCATATTGTATTTTCAAAATTTTAATTTTTAATTTTAGTTTTGTTTAGTGTGATTTAGTGTGATTCGATTTAATTATAATTTTTCCAGTGATTTAGAATTCTAATTTTTATCTATAAAATTAAGAATTTAAAAATAGACTATGCTTAATATTTTGAATTCCATAGAATTAACATAGAATTTTAATTTTAATTCTAAATGGATTATTTAACTAATAGAATTAAAATTTTATGGTTCGATTTCAATTATGAATTCCAATTCTAAAATTAATTTTCACATCCAAACCAACCCTAATCTCAAAAACTAATTCAAGTATGAGATAGGAGGAAAAGTAAATATATCTATGCATGGTATGTACTCACTTCAAATATTATTTTTCACAAATTTATTTTTATGGAAAAATAAAATATTTTTGAGAAGTCTTTGGTAATGATTTTCAGACCATTCTAATTTGTTTGTCAGGTGAATGC
This sequence comes from Omphalea diandra, assembly GCA_949677035.1. Lineage (NCBI taxonomy): Eukaryota > Viridiplantae > Streptophyta > Magnoliopsida > Malpighiales > Euphorbiaceae > Omphalea > Omphalea diandra. Next base: position 3,191 of record CATIWR010005747.1, on the reverse strand, counting down.
TTCACATCTCTCTCTCTCTCTCACACACACACACATATAAATATATATACATTAAGAATTTATACATTTAAATTTCTTTAATCAAGGGAAAAAAAATTAGTATGTTGTTTGCTTATAGAAAATTATGATGTTTTTTGGAAAAGTTTTCTAAAAAAATTAAAAAATAGAATATCATATTCACATATAAAAATTTTTCAAATATAAATTGAAAACTAATTTTTCAATTTTTCAAAATATAACCAATACGTGGAAAACAACTTGTTTTTTTTTTTAATTGTTTTCCTTTATTTAATATTAAGAGGAAAATATTAGAATATACGAAACAACCTTATTAATTTCAATATAATAGCTTTATGTATTAAATTTGAATCTCTATTTATTTTTTACTTTTTCAATTTATTTTCTTTTTGTTTAGATTAATTTTTATTCTTTTAATTTTTATACATAGATAATATTTTTTTATTTTTCTTATTTTTTAATTTTATATAATAAGTCTTTATTATAAATTTTATGTATATAAAAAATATAATACCTTTTGTTTTGAATTGTTTTCACTTCTTAATGTTTTTTAGAAGTATTTCATAATAGTTTCATTTAAAAATTTAATAATATTAATGATATAAATTTTGAAATAAATGGACAAAATTTGACTTTTAATAAATGAACATTTTTTTAAAATAAAAACTATTGCTATAAAAAATAGAAAATGAAAAATGAAAAATTATTTTCTATAAGTAAACAACACTTATCTCCATCATTTTTCATTGTGTACAAAAGAAATATCATTCATTAATGCAGAAAAAATAAAAAGGATAGAGCGTCTTGGCAATGTGTTAGAGTTGCAAAAGGAATGATGATTTTGTAGTAAGAAAAGACGAGAGTGCGCACACACACGCGCGCGCGCGCGCGCGCACACACACACACATATATATATATATATATATACACTTAATTTCAAATATATTCTTATATATTTTGCATTTTTTTCGATTTTCGTAATTAAAATATGCATAAGCAAAATTGTCTCCTATCTCTTAAAAGTAACAGACCTCTACAAAACTTGCAACTTTTCTGGGATAATCCAATTATTTTCTTATATGTATCTTCTACAAATTGAATATTTAAGACTAAAAAGGTAGCACTTATGTCTCCTAAAATCATGCAAATTAAATAGCAGATATTTTATTTTTATGATAATAAAAGGAGGTTTTTTGTTAATAAAATAAGATGCAAAAAAGAGAGAGATAATTTAATTCAGATGACATTACATTCAGTTCACATTGAATTAATTATTCATAATTTATTATGTGTTTATTCTCTTTCAAATTAGACGATATTTTATAATTTTTTATTAATTTATATTTGCAATATATTATATACATAATTTTTATTAAATGATTAGTAGTTCGATACACATGAAAATTGAGGGGAAAAAAGGATGACTTGGAATACATAAATAAATCTGCAACAAACTGCAAAGCGTTCTATTAGGTCAACATGAATTGTCATGAGCAAAAGAAATATAAAATTAGTTTTTAATATACGCAACATTAATTCTAAATTACATGAAAAAACTAACTAGCTATTCATTTGATCAACTTTCACAAGAATGTATACACACATTTTTTTATACATTATCAAAAAGAATATGCACACACATAAATAAATTGATGGCAATTAATCAAGTTGAGTAACTGTAAATATTTTTTTATTATCTTGAATTTATATTTATTAAAAATTTATAAAAATAATTTATAATTATTTTTTGAGAATAATAGAAAATATTTTCATTTATAAATAGTCATACAATATATATAAAAGAAATACACTACAAAAAAAAAAAGATTTAGCGATGGAAATCCATCGCTAAGAGCAGAATAGCTACGAAATCGCGATGACCTAAAGTAATCTTGGTAGACTAGACAGTGACGGATGTTGTGGGTTGCTCAATACCTTTAAGGATGGATTTGTGAATGGATAAGTGGTCACAAATTTGTATGTCCAAGTCATGTGAACTTAGTGATGAATGTTAATTAGCGGTAGAACAAGCCATAGCTGATTTTGTTGCTAATTTAATGACAGATTAGCGATGAATTTCTGATGCTAAATTAAAATGGAATGTTATCGTAACTAACTTCAAATGAGTGTCCATTGCTAAATTTTTCATTTAATTTTTTTTTGGCTATTGAATGTATATAACTAATTACATATTTGTTGAAATATATATTTTATTTTATAATGAATATATCATAATAATAAAATATCAAAAATAATATTGTTATTGGTATATAAATATTTGAATGTATATCATAAAAGTATAACGTATAAAGTACAGAAAAAAAATCACAAAGTACATAAGAACATAAAAATCAAAGGGGTCCATCGGCATTGTCGTTTGCATGCTCATCAATAGGGAGGTGACTAATCAGATGGAGGATGAGCAACTTCAACCTGAGTGCCATGGGCTAGCTCCCCAATGAGGCAACACATCTCATTCATTTGCTGCTTCTACTCATCAAACTACTACTAGAAAGATTGACTCTACTCATTCATCTTCTCCTGAAAATCATGTTGAACCTTTTAAAGAATGGCAGCTCACAAATCCTTCTCAGATATCTCGTTAGAAGCAACAGTTGACGATGATGACAAAGATTGACTTAAGAAAGTAGGTGCAAGCTAGCCCATGTCATATACACATCGTTTCTTCTATCTGCATGCAACTTAGAAGAATATTTACTTCTTATTGGGTTGACGTGGCTCTGAGGAGACCTCCTTAGATTGAGTAGTTTTATCATATGAATTGAGACAACTGTCCTGCAGTTTAGTGACAAGTTAAAAAAATTTTAATCGAAAAAACTAAATAAAGAAAATTAATTATTAATCAAGGATAAATACTAAATTATTCTTCTTAATAAAACTTATAGCTACACCCCATAAACAATTAATTGATGTATTGTTGATTCTTCTAACTAATGTGTGTGCTTAAACACCTCAAAATATGTAGCATCGCGACCTCATTTTTTACTCTGAAAATAAATATATTTTATTAATATAAATAAGGTATATATATATATATATATATATATATATATATATATATATATATATATATATAAAAAAAAAATATAGAAAATAAAATAAAAAAAAAATAAAAAAAAAAAACCAGCAATCTATGTTGCGAAAAAATAAAA